>JAHBCN010007249.1:0-44277 GCA_019359885.1 Listronotus oregonensis | reverse complement strand
ATGATACAGAGGTCCTTTAAATTCAATAGGGGTCTTTTCAAGCGAGACCTTATCTGGGAGCTCAATACTATCGATAGTATCGATAGTGCTATCGACCTATCGACATCCCTACAATTGACAACGCTACAAAAGTTAGAAGATAATTTAAATTACAGATTAATTACTAGTATCAAAGCTTTATTTTGCATTTTATGTATCTAAATAGGAACCGCCACTGCTACTGAATGACGTAATTTAACATAGAAGCTTACAAATTAACTTGGTTTATATATGAAATTTTCTCGTAGCAAATTTTCTTATCCTAATATTATTTTACCCCAGAAAAAAAAAATTCCAAATCAAAAAAAAGAAAATAAAAGTAACAAAAGTAAAGAAACCTTCTCTGACACTTAAACGAATCACACTCATTTAATCGAATAATTGCAACGTGAGTCAATATTGCTATCTATTCTCCTCGGCTTTCCTTTCCCACCGTTTTTTCTTGCGGAAATATATGGAATCTAGTTTTCGTTGAGTAACTTTATTTATTGCATCAGTTTCTATATTAGTTTTCAATAAATTGGGTATATTGCTCCACGTAGGAAACCAATTTGGATTTAGAGATATTTTAGGAGTATGTGTGTAATTAAAAAAAGTTTTAAAAGGTGAATATGTGGTAAAAAGTATGTATTTTAAATTTGTTATAAAAACGGTATTGTTGCGATATAATACCGAGTCTCGTAAGATCAGCGAAGTTAAGCAACGCTGAGCATGATTATTTAAATGGATGGGTAACCGCCAGTGAACGTGTCGTTGGGTATGGTCCGGAATTTACTTTAAACTATAGGTCCCGTCTAAATCAAAATACCCAGATGGTAATAAAGGGGTCTTTTAGAGGTAGTAGTAATTTGTGTAACGTCCTTGGTGGCACAACCACGATGTGTAAAAGATGCCGGAAAATGCAAAAACTGCATATTCTGGTACTTGACAAAACTGGAAAATAAAATGGGTTAAACATTAAAAAATTCCACACGAAATAAAAAATTAATACACACTTCAAGGTTTGTTTCGTTCCCTGTATGTCTTAGGAAAAATTAAGAGGACGGAAGAATGAACTCAAGTAATATCTTTTTAACGATAGTTAATACCAATAATAAAATGATTGGTTACAGTTTTGTACTTTATGATAGCACTTATACATTTATTTTCACTAGAGATTGCAATCCCGACAAATTTTAAGAACCTTGGGATTACGGAGGTGGTATATTCTAAATAAATTTAAATTACTTGTGGTTGGCGCGCGTCAAACACACTGAACCTAAATTTATTTTCCCCCCGTTATCCTTTTAGGTCGTTTCCAACCACTGAGGTCAGTTTCTGATGTCAAGATCTTGAGACATGATCTCCCCAGGGTGGCGGAACCAAAAATATAGTGCTGTTATTAAAAAAACAATGCTGTTATTTAAAACCGGTGCCATTATTTGAAAATACAGTGCCGTTTTTTGGAAAACGCTGCCGTTATTTAAAAAACAGTGCTGGTGTTTAAAAAAACAGTGCCATTATTTGGAAATACAGTACTGTTCTTGAAAAAAAAATGTTTTTATTAGGACTTGAATTCTAAACATACTAATGGAAACATTCTTACACTTCATTTTGCTAGATTTTGCGATGGAATAAAAAACAATAATAAAAAATATTGAACACTTTCTGTTTATTCAGACAGGCATTATTTTCGCTGGGAGACTAATTTCTCTGAAAATGCAAATTAAATACTCTGCTATTTTTAAATTACAAGCGCCTTTATGGTAGAGAGCTAAGACTTTGTATGATTGTATAGGGTTTATTAATTGTTTTTATCAAATAATTTAAATTTACAGTTTTAATTTTTTAACTAGAGTCCTCCTGCTCTCATGCATTTAATCACTTACGAAACATCAATTTTGTAGTAATCTAAAAAAACTACTAATAAAGTGTTTAAAATAATTAGTGAGACGATAATTTCGTAATTGAACCCCTGATGATGAACCTAAAATATTTAACAAGACTGTATTACATGTTTACCGTTAAAGGCAAACAATGTCTTTATAAATACCAGATAATGTGCCTAAATAAGTTTTAAAACGTCTTTTTCGTACTCATCTAGTTAAACTACTGATTATGAACTTGAAAAAATTAGTAAAACATTTACGTATACTGTGTACTGCTGTTTTAGAGCCACAATAGACCGATCGGTCGCGATCTGCTGTATTATGTATTTATCATTAAAATGTTTTCTTAACCTAACACTATTTTTTCAGTTATCTAGTATTAAATTTGTAATCATAAGGCCTTAACCTTAACAAACTGTTACAAAAATTGCAGGGGTTCTTTTATCTCATATACATAACCTTACATCTTGTTCAAGTAATATAAATTTCCTAACTCACGTGCTTTTGATTGAAGCCATATAGCATCTGTCATTTGATAGTTGATTTAATAATTATATTCATTAATTAATTGGTATGCTTTAGCTTAATAATATTAACCGACGTTTCAATTTAAATCATCATCGGGTTCAATTTTCGATTTTAGCCGCTAACTCCCAAATGATGTTCCGAAAAAGAAAACCGTTCTTGCGCAAAATTGATTTAAAATTTGGTCTACGTATCCTAAACTTGACAGATCATTTTTAAGTGACGTGGTTCCCCAGATATTAACAGGTTACAGCCGTCATTTTTTAATGCATGCGTGAGATTTTAAGATAGTCTTAAGCTACGTTTCACCGGAGAACATGAAGGAACTTTTGTTTTCTGTTGCTTGTTGCTCAAAAATGTTTCCCCAATTCCTCAAAGTTCCTAAGTGTTCCTTCTTGTTTTGGCAACAAATGTTGCATGTTTACGATTGTTGCTGGTTTCCAGTTTTAGCGGTAAACTTCAAAAGAAATCTGCAAAACAGGGCAAAACATATTGTTTCTGAGGGAAACAAATATGCAACTTGTAGTAATTTGTTTTTGTCTTTTAGGTCGGTTCGACTTGAATATATGTTGCAAGGAATCGCAATGGAGCAGCAACCGTTCTATTGGTGAAATGGCTTGTCTATAATTGATATCTTCTTTCTGTATTTTTGGGGGATTTGACATAATAACCATTCTAGATCGGTGCTGGACATTCGAAGAAATTTTTGCCACTACCATTATTTATATTATTTCCTATGTGTAGATCGTCATTTTTTAATGCATCAGTAGGTGCATGCCACCAATTCACTTCTATCACGGAGCTTGGTTCCACCCAATATTTGTGCTTTCTTTTTTCTTTTTCCGACAGCACTATATAGGCCCGCTGCCGCTATTTCATTATCTTGATCAATGTTTATAACCGCGGGGCATCTAAAAAAGTTGCTCCTCTCAGTTCCAGAAACATTAAAAGTTCTGTCAGTGGAAACAAAAAGTTTAATTTGTTTTTCAAGTTTCTAAATTCACAAAAAGAGGAAACACAAAGAAACAAAAATGTTGCTAAATGTTGCTATTTGTTCCCCTCGGTTTTGGAAAAACAGGTGAAGACTTTTTTGCGCAGTCCTTAAAATGAGCTAATCCGCGTGAGCTAAGTCCCGTTAGACAACCAGTGTCGGTGGTTGTTAAGTTCACGCGGTTATGACGCGTTTGACGTCATCCTCGGGTGCTCTAACTCCCCCCATCTCCCTCTACTTACAAAATATTAATACATTTTTATTGTTAAAGTAATAATCTTACGTGCGAAAAGGTTTTTGAAAAAATATTTTTGATTCGATAAAATTCGTTTGTTTTATTTCAAAAACCTTCTATTACTACTTGGGGCTCCTGTAACAACTGAAAAGTAGAGCAATGAAAGCCTTTAAGAATTCAAATTAAAGACGGAGTCATTCTTCAAATAAATGTAGGTGATTTGACAGACCTTGCAGGAATTTTTATAAAAACTAAAAAAAAAAAACTTAAAATTATGTAGTTATAGTTTATATTAAATATAAGAATAGGACACCATTAAATAAAATACTTTTTAATTTGACTTTTTGGTTGATTTTATGGAGCTTGATCTAAAGATGATGTACCTATTACTTAATTAAATGGATTTAAAAACAGGTAGAAAGCGTTTAGTATTCTACTCGGATACAATATGGCTCTTACGGATTCGGATGTATTCAACCAAGGAAGTTTAAAGGTTATAAGCCCAATACAAAATTGTCCAGGCGTGCAGGGCAGCGGGAATAGGGGGGTTCCCCGGGGGTTTTAAAAAATTTAAAAATTTCCAAATTTTTTTTCACTAATAACAAACATTCATGAGACAGAATAACAGTGGTTAAAAATGTTTAGTAACCTATGGTACCTGAGTATCCATTGTAATAGTATCCGTTAAATATTATATGTGTACAGTATGTCGAGCTTAAAAAGTTGATAATGCAAGATTAAGAAACCAAAAATCTAATTTATTTTTAAACAAATGGTATTGTCTCGAAAGTTGCCTCCTTTCCGATTTTGATCAAATTTGGTATCCAGGGGTTTTTTGGGGCGCTGATTACAAATCTGAAAAAATATCTTTTCGCAAACGTTTCGTTTCCGAGATCTTCATCATCAAAGTTGAAAATTAAACTAACCTTATTTTCACTATATTCTCCCTTCTTTTTGTACACAATTCTTGATTTTTACACTAAAGCGGCACACAATATTTTATAAACACCTTTTAAAACCTTGTATTTTTATTTATTTTACATCTTTTTTTTTCATTAAATTGCGAACTTTTAAGTTCAAAGGCAGCAGCCATATTTGCTTAAAAAATAAAAGTGTAAAAAAGGTGTAAAATAAACATAAAAACAAAATTTTAAAGGTGTTTTAATTTGTATGCCAATTTAGTGTAAAAATCAAGAATTTTGTGCAAAAGAAGGAGGAATAGTGTAAATAAGGTTAGTTTGATTTTCAATTTTGATGAGGAATATCTCGAAAACGAAACATTGCCGAATTTTGTTTTTCAGATTCGTAATCGCGCCGAAAAACCCTGTATAAAATTTGGTCAAAATCGGAAGACAACTTTCGAGAAATTACAAAAAAATACAGAAAAAGCAATTCAATTAGAGGGACCGGTATATATTAAAATTTGCCTGGTCTGCCCAGTAATCAATAATTTTGATCCTTTAAAAGAGTGTACTAAATTATTTAATGAAGTAAAAGTACCTAAATGTAAACCTTATTTCTTTTTAATAATCCACAGAAAAACACAAACATTGTGGAAATCATCTAAAAGATAGTTAAGATTGCCTTACTTTTCTCACTAATATTTCCTATGAAATTTTCATTTTTTATTATTCATAATTGATATATTATTATTTATTCGGTTACCTAACGTTACGTCTTATAAGAAGCACCTAATTTAAATATAAAAAATACTTACCGAAAGTTAAAAAGACGGGTATGTTACCCTTGGATTGCAAAGACAAAACCATACAACCTCTAGTCATTTTGTTACGATATTATAAGTAACAAACAATAAACACAAAATTATAGTCACAATTTAATAAACACTAATCACTAAAATAAGAAGGTTTTTATCAATCCAAAAAACGGTACTCCGGCTCTCATAAAAGTATAATGTGTTGGCTAACTTCACACTGATTTATCAATGTGTAAGTAGGCAACACATTAAATTATTTCGTGGAATTTTGTTATTGCGCAGAATCGGCGGGGCCAACTCTGACAGTTATTTTCATACTGGGCTGGACATTTTTTGATTGAATGGGCCATAGCATTGGGCTTCCATACACCTTTAAACTTCCTTGATTACAACACTACTTATGGTCGTGTTGCAAATTTCATGTTCAAGAGTAATAGTTATAATTATGTGCTTGTTAAATAATACTGTTATTATCCTTAATACATCGGATAAAGAAAACGTATTTTTACATTCGGAAAAAAAGATAAAAGATAATAATATAAGGTCTTTAAAACCCCCCGAAAAACAGCCTAATCCCCGCTGAAAAGGAACACAATACAAGTAACAAGTCCCCATTTTTGACCCCAAAGTAAAATAAAGGAGCAGTGTCGGCAAACCAAACAGAAGAAAATCCCTTCATTGTGTATAAAATCAAAATCCATTACCAGTCAGCGTGAAAGACCTCTGTCTGTGAAATTTTCCATAAGCTTTTCTCCAAGCATAGTCACTGGTGTGGGTAAAAAAAATAATTAAAAATATCCTAGTTTAAAAAATCTTAGATAGATTTACATGTGTTAAATCTATTTTGTTCTATTTAATTTTATCGTAACAAAGGTCAGGAATAAAACCAAAAAAAAAATAGTTTGTGACTACGACACTAATCAAGTAAAAAAACCTAGACAGCTGTTTTTTATTTGAAATATAAAAAAGCTGTTAAATCTGGTTTATTCGATATCTACAATTTATTCGCTTTACAAAAGATGGGAATACTATTTTAAACCAAAACGTTTTACTTTATAAATTGACTCTAGTTTATGCAACTAACATGCCTAGAATTCCGTTTTTCTTTTAACACCCTTTCTACAAGAATCACCACCTTATAATATATGAAGTGGTACCTGTTTTTTACGAATCCATATACAGCAATTTTTGGAAAAATTTATTTTATAATACTAATGTATGTTTATTTTTTCATTAATAAAGACAGTTTTGTTTATTACTACAGACAGATCGGAACAAACTTGGTTTAATTTTAGAACTTAGTAATTTAAGAGGCCTGGAATTTTTGATAGGAAATTGTCCTTTATCTTACATAAGTGTCTTTGGTGCGATCTTTTCTTTCTTCTTTAAGTTTAATAAATGGAAAAAAATGATCGAGGAGAAATATTCTTTCTTCTCCGAATATGATTTTTTCAACATGTTTGATTTGTAAGGGTAAACAAGTATGAATCCTGTATTTAAAGTTTTTTTTATCTTGGGACAGTCCACGAAGGCTGATGCCTAAGTACTAACGTACCGTGGGTGTCTTCAGTGTGGTGAGAGGGAGTTTGTTCACACGGGACTTAAATTTTTGGAGATTGGGAGGAGAAGGAAGAACTTCTGCGAGCAGCAGGTTCCATAGTCTTGACACTCTAGGGATAAAGGAACGAAGAAAGCGGAAAGTTCAAGGCCTCTCTAACTGAACTGTTAAAGGATGCATAAAAGTTGCACTACGTGTTGCTCTGTTGGGAGCTGCCAGAGAAGGAATTATACTGGCCAAATCCTCTGAGCAGAAGCCGTGAAAATACCTATAGAAGAGAGACAGATCCCCTACAGCTCGACGGTGGGCGAAGAGGAAGCCCTCTTGTGAGCGTTGGATCATTAATAAGACGAACGGCTCTTCTTTGAATGGAGTCCAGAATGCTAAGTGTTGTAGGGGACGCCATTCCCAACAAGAACAATATTCTAAAGGGTCTGATTTGGGATACATCGAGTGTACAGATTGGAAGAAGAAAATATTTTCTGGCTCGGAAGAGAAATCCAATCTTTTTTGAAGCTGCCGAAGCTATGGATGAAATGTGTTTGTGCCAGTTGAGGTTATTCTCAAAAGTAACGCCGACAAGATTAAACGACTCTTTGCTCTGCAGAACTTGGCCGCTCATATGTAAAAGGGATGAGCATTTGCAGACTTTTCGCGACGAACATGACTGTGTTTTCGAGGCATTAAACTGAACAAGATTTTTGGCGCCCCAATCCAAGATAAGTTTGAGGTCTTGTGAAAAGATATCTGCATTGACCTGCGCTTGTTTCGAAATCAAGAATTACACGGTGGCTTAAGAAATTGAATACTAGAGTGGAGGGTACCATCGTCAGCAAAACTATGAATGGGATTGATTGTGGAAGAGAGAAGATCGTTAATGTGTGGAAAAACAGCGTGGGTGCCAGCACTGAGCCCTGGGGCACCCAGCATTAATTTGGTAGAAGTTGGAGGAATGACCATCTACACCAACTGATATAAGGACGTAATTTTTTTTCAAGTAAATTGCAGTATATAAGTAAAATATGAATAAAATCCTTCCTGCATTATGAATTCTAAGACCATTATGACCTTAATAATCGGGTTCAATCAGATTGCAAACTTGTAAAATATCCCCTTAATATACGATATTACCGGCCCTGTTTCAGGTTATTTCTAGTAAAAATGTGCAGTTTTTTGAATTTTTTCTTTACTTGTGTCTAAAGACCTACCAAATTTTAAGTTTCTACTCCCTCGGTAAGCGTTCCATAATTTTGATTAGTCAATGAATGAGTGAATCAAGTACCTAAGTCAATAGTGAAATGGGCGATTTTTAAAATCGAAAATTGTTTGTGCTCCTAGATTTGTAGTTTCTTGTTCATTTTTTTTTTAATTAAATATCCTAAAATCGAATTTAACTTACCATTTTCTTAAAGATTTTAGATGAAGTTAAGGTTTGGAAATTGGTCCTGTTGTTCCATAATATAAATGTTGTTTTCTTTAAATTAGGCTTGACCAGTCCTAAATCGTTTGTTAATTGGTGGCCATGTATTTCGTCCTAATTTACCTGGCGCGCAGTGGCTTTTAATTTCAAACTCAGTTGTAAGGTAATCTCTCTTCTTTTAGCTTTTAGCGAAGTTAAACGGCAAGCCGGATCAGTATCTAGGTGATTACCGCCAAACTTTGCGTGTTGTTTTGAGTGGTTCGGACTTCAGGTTCTTTTGTGTAGTTATTATCATTATTAGGACTTCTTTTACCACTTCTGCAATCGATTGGTATTACTTTGCTATATTAATATAGCTATTAATCTCAAATATATCAAAAATGGACATAGGGACGAAATATCACTGGTGCAACAAAGTGTCATTTAACCTTGTGGGTGTTACTTTGGAGAACAACCTTAATTGGCATTAACACATTAAATACATAGGCCAGCAACTTAAAGGTACTATTACCTATTGAAGACACAAAAGGACATATTTTAAATATTTTTTTCCACACTTTATTTATCAGATAAGGTAATCAAACTTTTTTTATAGTATTAAACAACTCTTGTAGAATACAAAAAAAATATGTTTTAATTTTCCAAACCATGCGCTCCTTATAGAGGGCGCCAAAATCGACCCTTTAAAAAAAACACTACTCCATGGCGGACAAGTAATTTCTGGAACGGCAAGTTTAAAACAAAAAAATCAAAATGGGTTTTAAAAGGGAAGCCGTTTTAAAATACTGTATATTCTGTTTGTAGAGCCTTTGTGGACTATTCCAAGATAAAAAGAAATAGTTACCAAGAATCATTTAAAGAAAAAATTCTCTTTTCTTTTCTGGTTTTCTTTTTTTTTTTTTTTTTTTTTTTGAATTGGTAAATTGTTTTAACGTCCTCATTCATTACAACCCGTAATATTTTTGATAAACTGGGTCTAGGCAAAATAGGTGAATTTAAAATATTTAATTTCGTAAGTTTGTTATGGAGCATAACACTAAATTTCATCCTATAACAAAAAAATATATATATATATATATATATATATATATATATATATATATATATATATATATATATATATACAGTAAAGGCAGAGCACTGCGAACATAGGACGATCCTAGACATTTTGGATGATCTAAAAACGCCCCGCATTGCTTATCAATTAATAATTCGAACAATTCAATACGTTTATTTCTGAAATATTCTTTATATCGAACGCTCGACAGCAATAGTTGTACTGTGTCGATTATTTTGACCAAAAGGTTTTTTTTAATAGTTATTAATAATGGATGTTTACGAACTGGAAAACAAAATTCAAATTATTGAATGGAATCACCTAAATTATTAGGGGAATTGGGGAATTATTTAAAATTCATTTCTAACCAGGCCGACTCCACGATTTCCACTATTTCCAATCATTAAAAACTTTCTGACATTTGGTTGTTTAACTCCAAGAAAACATAAACATGATAGTGCCACAAAAAAAAAACAAAGGGGAAATGAAAGAAATTATGGTAGTGGCAAGTGTTATTAAAAATCCTACAGTTTCCATTAATACAATTGCAGGACAGGTTTTTTGAGCAGAAGATCAAGTGGAAAGAGTGCTAAAAAAATTGATACCGATCCTACAAAGTAAGAAAAACCAAGAAATTTTCCCTGATGATCATTTTAGACGAAGGCAATTTTTTGAAACTGTAATGGAAATGAAAAATAACAATGAAAATTTTATAAGAAACATTGTTTTTACTGATGAATCGACATTTTCACTTCATGGTCTCACCCAACGATTTTTTTTCTGAGGTCACGTAAAATCATAAATTTATGGTTTCCAGGAGAATAGGGCTAATAATCTACAAACATTGCAATAAAAATTGGGAATTGGGAATTTAGGATTATTCCCTTAACATTCTAGCAAATGTCGAAGGCGTTTTTATGACAATCTTGGTTATTGTTTGGCTCAAGAATGTGGTTTTTTTGATCATCTTTGATAACTTGAAAAAAGTTTTTCTTTTTTTATTCTATGAATGCACATTAAATTATTTTTTTAAAAATATCTTCTACGTTCCATTATTTATTTGAGAAAATTATTTTATTTTATTGGAAAAACTGTTTGGCTTTTAACACAAACGTTGCGGTCTGTAAGCAACTAATTTTAAATTTATGATTGATAAGAAATCAGATCAAGTCGGTTGACACTAGCTAGCTCCTGCTACTTGCCTATAAACACTGCATCATCTTACTGAAAATAAAAACGTAGTAAACAACTAAACTGGACAGATAATTCTTCCGAATTTATTACCGCACTCCCCACCAGTCCTAACCAAAAATGCGCCACGGATAAAACGAGACGGAAGTTGAGATGCAAGCCACAAAACTATTATTGGTATTTTAGAATTGGGTACTTCCAAAATTGTCCTCCAGGAGCCTCCTATGTTCGCAGTACGGTGGCTTTACTGTATTTATATATATATATATATATATATATATATATATATATATATATATATATATATATATATATATATATATATATATATATATATATATATTAATGTTAATTTACTTATTAGTTAGAGTTTTAAGCAAAAGGTAATTTTCTATATTTATTTTTTGGCTTTTAACTCCATAACATTTTAACAACGTTTTTAAATAAAAATACCATTATGCTATTTGATCTACGCCACTGCAAGTGATCCTTTGTTGCAAGAACATGTTAGCGAATACCAATAGTGGATAATCCCTCACCCTGCGGGGGGAAATTCGTGCACTTCTGGTAACAGGACCACTGCATATCCTTCAAGTTTTCACCCTAAATCATTTTCAGATTGTTCGCTTGTCACTTTGGAAGGCTTTCCGCGTTTACGCTTTTTTATTAAAAAGTTTTTTCCAGGAAAAACTTTTGCGTTATATTTTGTATTTTCCTCAGATTGTACGCATCATGCTTTCAATCAATATTTTCCATAATTAGGTTTAAAAATTGTGAATTTATATATTAATAAATATTCTTAATTTTTCAGTTTACAAGGGAGATTTAAATATCATCCAGAATGGCCGTAGTCGCAGTCTAATGTCATAATCATTTCAATTGTTTTTATGTAGTAATAGGCATAATATCAACTTTAACTTGCTCAACAACCTTATTTTAGCCAATAGAAAAGCCATGTCCTGGAAATATCACAAATAATACAAATTATTATTGGTAGCATCGAAAAAAGTTATGCATTTCTATCTGCATTACCAAAAAGTTTGCGCAAGGTGGTTACTCAGATACTAAGATAAAGGTAATGCATTTTTTAGTTCCTTTTTTACGGCAGAATTAAAAAGATTACGTCTCAAGTGACGTCACTCATACTGTTCAAAACCAAAAAAAGCAAAGAAAAAGTAACAGCCACTTGTCTTTTAGCGAGGGTATTTTTTTGGCAAATGATGCCAATTATGCCCTTTATTGCTTTGACTTGCTCATTAAAAAATTAATAAACTTATTTGTCGTTAATGATCGTTGAGAGATATATACATTTTTGAATACATTTTTGATTTTGTATAAAAAGAAGGAACCGTTCAACCAAGAGTGTTATTCTACTGCACAATAACACCTGATCTTAAACTGCCCAACTGACTACAAATGTTCGTTTTTTTTATATCCATAATAAAGTCCAAATTTATTGTTTTACCTCTTTGGCCGCTGAAAGAGATAAATTGTAAGACGATGATGATGTTGCCGAGTTCGTGCATGAGTGGCTTTGCTCCCAACAAAAACATTTTGTAAAAGTCGCATTATATATTTCCTACAGCAATGACAAAAGTAATAAGACTTAATAGAGAAATACGTGGAGTTACAGCCAAATTCCGGTTGATATTTAAATCCTTCTTGTATTTAAAACGTATCAACTCATACCGCATTTACCAAAAAGTATTTTCGTTAAAATATTTCTAGTAAGTAGGCCATTGACTGTGTCAAAAAAAGGGTAAAAGGAACTACAACGTTAAATAAGTTTTTTTGTTTCATACGTTCAATTAATCCTAAAATATGGAAAAACCACAGAGTGCCACTGTTTTAAGCGGCGCATTTTTGAGATAGGGGTGAATTTGTGTTCTTTTGGGTTTTTAATTTTAACTCAAATTCTATGCACTTTTTGTACACATACAGTGTGTCCCAAATTGGGCCTACATGTATTGGTAACTCGGGAACCATCAGAGCTACAGTGTTGGTTAAATTAGGAAAGTTTTAAACAAATTAATTGCAGAATTAAATCTGCTTTTAGATTTTATTTATCTTTTATGGTTTTTGAGATAATTAAGAAAAACTAAAATGGTGCATTTTTAACTAATGCCTGTAGCTCGCAAACTACCAATTTTACGGTTTTAAGATTACTACATTATTTGAAAACTTTCTTAAGAAGAATTTAATTTAAGTAAAATATTTTTCTAACTTTATTTGTTTTTGAGATATTTACCCAAACTTTGGATTTTCATACGGACGCCATATTGGGTTTCTACATTTTTGAAAAGAGCTTTTTAAGAGCTTTTTATTGATGTATCACAAGTCTAGGTTTTCAGATTGCTTAAGCTCTAAAAACGATAATTTCTGTTTATTTGATAGTAGGCTTAGACTAGACTGCGTAATGGCCGCCCGTTTCATAAAAAACATATCATACGCATCTTATAATTTAAATAATGTAAATGTCAAAATCAGCGTGCATCTTATTTCTCGTTTAGAAACGCCTTCAACAAAAATTCAAGTTTTGATTATTTTAAGTATTTACAATAATGGCTCTTAATTATTCCAATGATGAAAAGGTGAATATGCTAGAAATTTATTTTAAATCTAACAGAAATACAGAAGCAGCTGCAGCACTTGCATACGAAGAACAATTTCCGGAGCGGCAACAACCTGACCAAAGACATTTTAGATTCTTAGTTACGAGCTTGTTAGCGTATGGATCTTTTGTGAAACTGAATCCCAAAACGTATACAAAAAATAATGAAGCAAAAGGGGCGATTATAATAAAAAACGTTAAAGATGATCCCACAACATCGGTTAGAAAAGTGGAAGAACAGACAACAATTCCTAAGTCATCTGTGCATCGATCTTTAACAAAACACCGTTTTCATCCATACAAACCACGTATTGTCCAGAGTCTTCAGCGGAATGATTTCAATAGACGAATCACCTTTAGTCAATGGTTTATTACTAAATGTCAACAGATACCCAATTTCCAATTCAAGGTTCTCTGGACAGACAAAACCCGGTTTACAAATTGGGGAATTTTTAATAGACACAATTATTACTGCTGGAATACAATAAATCCACATAATTTAGAAGAAAGACGGCTACATACAAGGTTTGGCTTTAATGTCTGGTGTCGCATCATAGGTAATTTAAAATGCACCTTTAATTTACGTCTCACAATTAGATAAAACATTTATTTTTCTGTTTTAGACAACCGTTTAATTGGACCATTTATTTTTGAAGAAACTCTGAATGGAAATAGGTATTTGCTACTCCTGAAAGAACAGATTTTATCGGCCATTAGAAATACAGTTCCGCCAAATGAAATAAATAATTTGTGGTTCCAGCAAGACGGATGTCCAGCGCACAGTACCAGGGAGGTGATGGAGGTCCTTAAAAATACCTTTAATGACAACATAATCTCTAATAATGGGCCAATTGCTTGGCCAGCTAGATCACCGGACATCATACCCCTGATTTTTACCTATTTGGGCAAAAAACGAGGTGTACGAGTTTTGTCCGCCCGAAACCAGGCTGGAACTAGAACACAGGGTACGGGATGTGTTTGCTTTCATCAACCAAAACACGTTACGCCGAGTAACCCGCAAGGTGTTGGAAAAATGCGAGAAATGTGTGGAAAATGAAGGAAGACATGTACTGTGATTTTATTTCTTGTTTACTGATACATTTTTGTTTTACAGTTGTGTTTAATTATTATCAGTTTAAGGTAATATTATGAAGTAATAATTTTTGCAAAAAGCATCACTTTTTTTGTATAAGTTTTGAATTTCGCTTCACAGAAGATCCATAGGGTAACAAGTTCATCACTAAGAATCTTAAATGTCTGATGATGACCATTTCAATGGCAGCAACATATCCCTTTCTCCCTAGAGGTCCATGACTCGTCAACAAAACAACTTGTGTGGTAAAAGACAATGTTTTATTCCATTCTACATATATACAATGACACAAAATATGTACTACTTTCTCAATTTAGAAATATCATATCTCAGTAACTATTAATTCTAGAAACCTTACCCAGCGCCTTTTTAAAGGTCGTAAAAAGACTTTTTTTATGTTTTCCTTACCAAAACCTACAGGGAATAAGGTTCTAGAACAAACTCTGAAGAAAAACATTCAAATTAAAAAAAAAGCCATGCGAGTAGCCAATTTTGTAATATCATATCTCGGTTAATACAAATCCGAAACACTTTTACCAAAATACGTTTTAAAGAAGTTAATAGTTTCTTTTTTTGTAAAGTAATACGCATACCTAAATTTAAATAAAAAAGAAATTGGTTCAGAATTTTAAAAATTAAAAAAATACATTTTTTTGTTTTTTTTTGCATCGTCTTTTAAGTATGTTTGCCAAAAAAAAGTTGGCTTAAATATGTGACATTTTGCTAGAAAATTAATTTTGAACAATGTTTGTGTACAAAAAGTGCATAGAATTTAAGTTAAAATTAAAAATCTGAAAAGTGGATAAATTCACCGCTATCTCAAAAATGCACCCCTTAAAATGGTAGGACTTCGCACATATAAAACAATAAAAGTCCTTTAACGTTGTGGCTTCCTTCTATATCACATAGTCAATAGCCTAAAAAAGCTATAGCATATATTTTATTATGTTTCACATAGCTGAAATAAACTCAAATTCTTTCTTCGCAAATCTCAGATTTCAACGCTTGATGCGACTCAAGGTTTTTGACCAGATCTGGCACAGAGAGAAAGGAAGAGGAACAATTGTCGTACCCATTAAAAAAACTCAAATTTTCATTTCACTTTTGTTTGGAGTTATTCAAAAGCACAAGTTTGCTTAAAAGCATAGATTTATATTTAATTTGTAGGTAAAAAAAGTATGCAGGACGCACTCCCAATGTAAAATTTTTGTGTGTGGTTCAATATAATATTTTACAAACTTTAACCAGTTTGGCTGTTAACTGGCACTTCTATTGGAGATCTCGTGTCAGGCGTATCACCGATTTGTGATATGGCATGGTCAAAAAAACTTTCTTCTCCAGTCTCTGATCTAAGCTTTATACTTGATTCTTAAGTTTTTTTTTTAATTAACACAAATCTGTCATTGTAGGGAGTGGCATCAACTATATTTCTATTTCATCTTAACGATCTTTTCCTTTTCACGATAATCTCTTTCACAGTTTTGCTGACGATAGTACTTTTTACTCAATATTTATTTCCACAAGACTGATTTTAAAAATATGTGAAGTCTTTCACAGGATATTTAATTAATTTTAAATTGATATCTAAAAGTTTAAATAGTTATCATTTAAAAAAATTAAGGTTCTTCTGTTATTTTATATTGCCGAAAGCTAGCGTTTGTTAAAATTACTTTTAATAAAATGAAAAGAAGTTAATTTAATATAAAGTAAGTAACTTCCTGTACCGGGATAAAATCGTGAAAGGTATTAAGTTTTAAATTTGGCGGCGAAATTGAAATTTCTTTATACTTTTTTTAAAAAACAAATTTAAAAAAAATTAGTATGTTAGTTGCAAAAATAGTATAGTATTCAACAAGCACAAACTTGAACAGGTCGTCTAATTTCTTTGGTCTGATTTTAAGCAAGAGGTTAAAACCGTTATCTCTTTTACAGGTCCCACAGTTAATATTGAAATGGGGCATTTAAAATCGTATCAAGTTTGTTGACCAAAAAAAAAATCATGTTTATTGTGGCCAAGTTCTGTAGAACACAGAGTCATTTGACCTTGTGAGCATTACTTTCCAGGATGGCCTTAGTTAGCACAAATACTATATATTCATAATGACAGTGACTTTAAAAATTTGGGTACGTTATCTTTTTCAAGCTAACAATTATTTCTTCTCTTCTAATCTGTATACTTAGCATATATTCCAGATCGGATCCTACTCGCGTCCCTGTTCTCATGTCTGGGGAATGGCGACTCCTACAACTGTAAACATTAAATGTAGATAATTAATAGACCAGGAATATTCAGCAATTTAGGCGAAAATAAATCGATTTTGCCAGCCAACTCGGATCGGGATGCGGTTTTCGACATCTTACTCGGGAAAGCACCAGGAATCCATTGTACATATGAGAGGGAACTGGTCGACCCAAAGTGCCTCTCGGGTGCATAAGGTGCATCCTCAAAATTTTATAATTCTTTCAAAAATATACTAAGTCGGTAAAATCATTTAAAATAACGCAAAAATTACTCTCCGGGGGTTGTCGACCGCGCTGATCCAACGACGGATTTTGAATCAGCGCCCCCGAAAACCCCCGAAAAGTAGCTTTGACCCGGAATCTCGTGACCTATCGTTAAGGGATGATTTTGGGTAAAATCCATCCCCGTCGGTCGCAGGGTCTTTCCGACGGCGGATTTTGAATCAGCACCTCCGAAAACCCCCGGAAAGTAGCTTTGACCCGGATTCTCGTGACCTATCGTTGAGGGATGATTTTGGGCAAAATCTATCCCCGTCGGTCGCAGGGTTTTTCCAACGGCGGATTTTGAATCAGCGCCCCCGAAAACCCCCGAAAAGTAGTTTTGACCCGGATTCTCGTGACCTATCGTTAAGGGATGATTTTGGGCAAAATTCATCCCCGTCGGTCGCAGGGTTTTTCCAACGGCGGATTTTGAATCAGCGCCTCCGAAAACCCCCGGAAAGTAGCTTTGACCCGGATTCTCGTGACCTATCGTTAAGGGATGCTTTTGGGCAAAATCCATCCCCGTTGGTCGAAGGGTTTTCCAACGGCGGATTTTGAATCAGCGCCTCCGAAAACCCCCGAAAAGTAGCTTTGACCCGGATTCTCGTGACCTATCGTTAAGGGATGATTTTGGGTAAAATCCATCCCCGTCGGTCGCAGGGTCTTTCCGACGGCGGATTTTGAATCAGCACCTCCGAAAGTGGTAAATTTGGCCAAAATTCTCCCTCGCGGAGCCACCCTTGGGCACCGTAGGGGTGTTTTGAGGTCAGATTTGGAATCAGCGCGGTTGAAAACCCCATGGGAGTAACTCTAGTCCGGATTCTCGCGTCCTTTCATGCAGGGGTAATTTCGGCCAATTTTGACCAAAATTCACCCCCGCGGAGCCACCCCGGGCATCGAAGGAGTGTTTCGAGTAATAGCGAAGTAGTTACGAATAACTTTTCCCACGTTTAATTAATTCCTAGCACAGTATAAAAAACAATATAAAATACAAAAAGTCTTTGTTGGGTACACGCCAAAAGAAATTTTATTTAATGGGACCTCTTCGATCCTGGTCCAGGGGTATAGAGACTGAGCCTACTCAGTTCTATTGACCCTTCTAAACTAGCAGATAACCCAAAACAGAAAACAGGAAAATCTCAAAAAAAAAATATAAAATATATATTATTTATTTATTATTTAATTTTAGGGTAAGTTGTTATACTTCATTCTTATCCTAAAAACGGTGGCAGATTTGCCACCGAAACGTAGATAAGTGTTTGGATTTTTTTGAGGTTCTTATGGGAGCTTTTCTTTTTTCTGTTTTAGAAGATCTGCTAGTTTGGACTGAGCAGGTTTAGTCTTATACCCCGGGATCAGGTTTGAAGCGGTCCCTTTGTATAAAGTTTCTTTTAGTGTGTACCCAACGAGGACTTTACAATAAATTAATCCGTCACAACAATACGAAACATATCTATAAACAATAAAATGTCAAGAGAATAAATAAAAAAACTCTCAGCCAACTGTTGATTCTCGGCAGAAAAATTCTTATTTTATAAATAACTCTAACGCCTCGCTGACAGTCGACGACTTTTTGTTCTCGCTATTATTTTTATTTACGCAGAAATGGTGTCATATTTATTCAGTAATTTGAAAGTTATCTTTTACGTAATCTGACTCCAAAATCCAGACAAAAAGCTAAAAAGTTGTTTGTTCGAAAAGAGATGATAAAGCAAAAGAAAACGTTTTCCTAATGGGCATGGAAAAAGTTGCCAGATACAGTGTTAGAATCTTGATTAAGGTAATGTTACTTTGAAAAAAAGGGCCTTTATTTAAAAAATAAAGGATAAGGATAATATTTTCGTATAATATTTTCTTGGCACTAATAACCTAAATAAATGCATTTGCTTTTTTTTTACTGCACCCAACGGTTTATAGTCCCATCTCGTAAGTTATGCTTTCTGGTGCTCAAGGATTTTTTTAGCAAACAATTTTTTAAATTGCAAGGCACTCAGTTTCTAAAAATTTAAAATTTTAATTCCTTCTTTATATAACAAATTAAGAACGTAAAATTAATTTTCAAGACGCATGAACAACGGTTATTTCAGGATTTATCGAACAAGTTCGACCTTTATCGGTTTCATTGGAATTTTGTTTGATGTAAAACTGTTAGTGTATAGTTGGATCAGTATTAGAATGAAAATTCGGTGTCCTTTGAAAAGAAAAAAAAAACAAAAAACAGCTAAAAAGGTTTAATTTTTACTGGCGGCCGCCTTTGCTTTTTATAGGGACTATTTTTACAGAAACGTGCGGGATTCGGCACATTAAAAAAAGAAGAGGTGGCCGCGGTAAAAATAAAACCATTAAGCCAGAGATTCCCAAACTTATATTGTTTAACGCCCACTTTAAAAATCAGTTATTTTGTAGCGCCCCCATTTCTTTTCACCTTAAAAATCTCAATAACAAATTATTAGTCTCGCCTGAAGTGCAATTAAACCTATATTCTAAACGAGACTTTTTTACCAGATAGAGCAATAATAATGCAACTTTACAATATTAACGGCCGAGTGATGATCGCGTTGTTAAATTTAGCAATGGCTTAAAAGTTAACAACGGTTTAGAATGTTTAACAAAATGTCAGATTTTGACAGGTTGCCTACTAAAATCATTAAATAACACTGACAATGACGTTTTGTTAAACATTCTAAACCGTTGTTAACTTTTAACAATTGCTAAGTCCATTGCTAAATTTAACAACGCGATCATCACTTGGCCGTAAGAATATCTTTTATTCAAAATTAACAATACTCAACATTGAGCAATAATAATTTAACTTTACAGTAATAAGAGTATCGGGGTAGCGGGCGGAGTGGCGGGAGGGCGAGCGAGTGATGGTCGCGTGCGGCGGAACGTTACGTCAGTCGTCGATCGGTCGCGGAGCGCGTGTATTTGGGATTTTCCTCCCACCTGCACTTCCAAAAACGGACGTCACGAACGTTGACGGACTAAATCGGATTGTTCGTTCAATATTCGGAATCGTGATTTTGAATATTCTAATTTTAATTTTATTTTTTCTTCATTTTTACTAGATTAGGTACAAAAAAAATCTTGCGCAGCTTGGCTGCACCAATATATAGCTATTTTTAATATGTGTCTTCTGAGGTGGGGACCTCACCTGCGATACTTGAAGACACGAATATTTTTCAGTGTTTGATACCTATTACTAAATAACTTAAGATATGAATAGCGTTGCGAACGCATTAAAAATAAAAAAAAATAGTTTATGTTTATACAATAAAATAGGATAAAATATGAACTAATAAATAAATGTTGTGTAGTAGGAGGATTTTAATTTTAGTGAATTTTAAAATATAAAGTAGCTGAAGTTACAAATCACCCATCGCCCCTTAAATCACATCAGCGCCCTCAATTTTTTCTGGGTCCCTTACCGCCCTCTCTAGGCTTCAGCGCCCCCAAAGGGGCGTTATCGCCCACTTTGAGAAGACTGCATTAAGCTGTGTTTATGTTTTTTTCTTTTAAAAAGCAAATAATTTTTATTCTAATATTGATCCAACTACACGAACAAATCCAATTTTTGGCCGAAGCCGACACCAATTGTTCGGCTTGTGCCACAACCTTCGGCCGAAGTCAAAACCGAAGATTTGATCAAGTCAGAAGTTTGAGTTCAGAGTTGACTAATAACATACATTTTTAAAATTACGGATGCAAATTTTATTTTAATTTGTCTTATACAAGGTGAGCTTTATACAATTTTACAATGTGATTTGTCAAAAACGGTTTCCCGCATTGTCATAGAATTTACGTGACATAGTAAGTACAGGACGAGGGACATATTTTACGTTGTTTTTGACATTTCTTTCTTTACCCCATTAAAAAAATGAGTAACCATAAAATTTCAAATAAAATAATGATTTAATTATACAAATCTACGTAAAAAAGTAGGTCTGTGTGCACAATGAAAATCTGTTCTGGTTACAAAAATATCGGATATTTTTACTGGACTAAGACGCGTTTCCGAGGAAATCCGTAGTGTATTTTTAAGTCGATTGAGGCCCGTAATTATTTAGATTAAATTTTTAAAAATAGGTGAATTCCTTTAACTGGCCTGCTTGTTCGCCAGATTTTTACATCAATTAACTTTTTTTGTGGGGCTATATAAAGGACTGCACCAACAACTCCAGGTTACAAGAGAGATCAAATCAGTTCTGCCTGCCAATAATTCCGTAAACAGTAGAGCAACTTAGTTTTTTTTTTAAATTCGTATTTTAAAATAAAAAATACATAATGTTATTTGAAATTCAAAAGTTACCCTCACCCCTAAAAAGATGGTAATTGAAAAAATGTCCAAAATAACGTAAGTTATTTAAAACTGTTTTTGACATGTTGCATTGTCACAATTTAAAAAAACTTACCCTGTATGTTAAATTATGTAACTAGGATAAATACACATCTAATATAAATAAATAAAATTGTATTATTCTACTTGCGTGCGCAAAGTACTTACTTTGCGAACAAAAATGAGTGCGCAAAGTTTAACTTTGCGCACGCATTTTCGTTCTGCATATTTGCCGTATTTATGGTCGATTTTTTAATGTATTAATAACTTCTGGATGAAATAATATTTCAAAAAAAGGGTTCTACATATTCTTTTATTGTGCTTTATTGAATTTTAGATACATTTGGCGCTTAGTAAATATCCCATATCAATTTTCTTTATTATCATTTTAATATTTTTTCATGCACCATGTATTTCATAGACACCATGCTAAACAATAAAAAATCAAAGAATTTTTCTTGTTGCTGCAGCAACCAAGTACAAACATTTTCTAATGTCACGGAAGCATCAGAAAATTCGGTAAAAAGTTTAAAATAAGTTTCTAAGAGTGGAGGAAGAATTGCCAGACGATGTTTTAAAAGCCGCAAGATTGGCCAACATAGAGCTCCTGCGGCAAATCAATCAAGAAAAGTACAAGAAACAGTATAAGTCATTTGAAACATGGTGTGAAGAAAAAGGCGTTAGAACTTTGAAAGAGGAGGTACTTTTAGCCTATTTTCTCAAATTAAGCAAGGAATTTAGTCCAAATACTTTATGGTCGAAATACTCCATGCTGAAAAGTGTTTTAAAGATCAAGAAAAATGTAGATATCGGCAAGTTTTATAAGTTAGCAGCATTTATTAACAAACAAAATGTAGGCTTTTGGCCAAAGAAGTCAAGGATTTTTTCAAAAGAAGAAATATCTACATTTATTAATGAAGCACCTGATGAAATATATCTTTGATAAAAATTGCGACCATTTTCGGACTTGCTGGCGCCTGCAGACGAGAAGAACTCGCAAAAATGAAAACATCAGACATCGAGGAAAAAGGCAACCTAATTGTTGTGTAGATTCCAGACGCAAAAAACTATACCTCACGTACTTTCGTCCTGTCTGAAGAAATCAACGACGGAAAGTATTTGTTCTTATATCGGAAGTATACAGCATTACGGCCACCGACAACATATCAACGGTTTTTCGTATATTTCAAAAGGGGAATTTGCACACAACAATGCGTTGGGATCAATACATTTAGGAAGATGCCTTCTGAGATGAGCATTTTTAAAGTTGCCGAATCCAGAGCTATATACCGGCCACAGCTTCCGGCGATCTTTTGCAACGTAACTTGCAAATTTCGGAAAAGGACTCATAGATATAAAGCGGTTAGGCGGTTGGAAATCGACAACGGTAGCCGAGGGATACATTGAAGAATCAACAGGCTACAAAAAGGGGTTAAGTAAAAAAATTAAACTGCAACAAGCCAAAAACTCTTAAGAAGCCAGATGAAATGTCCTGTTCCACAGACGTTGTTCAATCAGCTAAAACACAAGATTTCGTCTTAACATCGAGCAGCGAACCATCATCGACGTTTCTAAGAAATCATTTGAAATCGGCCATAAACCTTCAACATGTAACTAATTGTACTTTTACCATTAATATTGTTAATAATAATTAATAATAGTTTTTTTGTATAATTAGTTAAAATAAAAATTTAATTATTTACTTTGGATTTTTAATTTTTACTGAAATATTCGTATATTTCTAATAATCATATTCTTTAATAAAACGCTCGTAGAAAAAGTATTCGCAAGTAGAAAAAGTATTGTTCCTAATACTTGCGCAAAGTGACTTTTCCGCACTTAAAGCTTATCCGAACTCCGCTTCGGGTCGTTCGTCTAACTGCTTTGGCGTGCGGAAAAGTATCACTTTGCGCACTTATTAGAAAAATAACTATTTTTTCCAACCGTCAAAAAATGTTTACATTTTTGTACTATTTTCAGGTGCAAATTCTATCAATTCTCATACCGTACAAAAATGTGCTCGTTGCTTAGCAACACTTTTAATCCTAGGATTAAAAGAGCTACTTCTAATCCTGGTTAAAAAAAAAACGATTTTTGAATAACTAAATGTATTAATTTTGATTTGGTTGGAGAAAAAATAGTATATATCATATGGACTAAAAGTGCTTATTTTTACTGCATTTGCATTGCTCACTGCTGCGCTTGCCTCGAACTGCAAAATTGCCGTAAAAAGTAATTTTAATCCTTATAATATAATATACTTTTTATTGTTGTAAAAATACATTTTTCGTTATAATATTATTACTCATGTCACCATAATAAATGAGACCGTATAAGTCCTTAATTTAGAAAATTTTTTCTATTATATCATTCTTAAATATTTTTTTTAGTATTAACCTAATTAAGCTGATGTTCATAGCAAAAAAATAAGCAAGCAAAAAAAGTGTCCAATCGGCCGATACGCAATTCCTTAACTTAATTAATTAATTTTTTAGCGGGTTAAAATATAAAAAATGTATTAGAAAAACCGAATTATTAAATAATTTTCTTTAATTCAGAATAAAATAATGTAGAAATGGCTGGAAAATTAGTAAATAGATAATTCAGTTAAAATTTGAAACACTTAGAATTAAAAAAAAGCTTAAAAACAAAATTGTGAAATATATAATGCTTGTTTCACAGTGTATCAAAAATTCGTAAAAATTAACGGCATTTCTCTATAACACGTTCCCGTCTTTATTTTTTCTACGTTTATTTTCTGCACACGTACAAGTAAGTAATGGCACATAACAGTTCCACAAAACAGTCCTATAGTACGATCACTAAATACCCATTCAAAATCCAACTATGAGGGCTTATCTTTACATTATCTGGTGTCTTCCCTCGGGATAAAAGGGACATAAAGATCCATATCACGCACCCAAGATGCAACTTTTCCACGCGCTTGTGCCTACAGTAAAATTTAAACACAGGGAAGAGGAGTTCTTGACTTGATGGTGGAGGGCAATTGCTGAAGTCTCGTACCTATTTTAAGAAGCACATATATTTTTTACACACCCTGTATAAAGTTTACTTTATACAGGGTGTACCAGGGAAGAAGAAGTTTACTTAAATTTAAAGTTATTGTTTTGAAAACTCAATTTCTTATTTTTACATTTTTTTGAGCAGGTAAATATTAAATTTGGTGTGAAATTGCAGATAAAGTACTTTGTTCAATTTATCACCCAGATTAAGACTAAACAAATTTTTACCAAATTGCTGCTATATTATGGAATATTGGGTATATCGACCAGCCAGTGCAATTCATATTTAAATAAATATTTGATAATATCTGTGAAATAAAATTTAATTATAGAATTGCGGTGGCCGGTCAGAAAATCCCAGAAAGACATATCTCAATCATTAATATCCCATGCCAAAAAATCCCATACAAAAAAATTCCATGACAAAAACATCCTATAAAAAAATATCCCATACAAAAAATCCTATGGTAAAAACTTACTAATACAAAAATATCTTTATCTGTCCCATTCAAGGAAGTTTAAAGGTGTATGAAAGCCCAATAATGTAGAACAAAATTGTCCAGGCGTGCAGGGCAGCGGGAATAGGGGGATTGTCCCCGCGGAGTTTGCGCAATGAATAGTAGGTCAGGGCCGGACTTCCATAATTCTTTGTTACTATCTATAAAGTTGACATCATCAATTGTCAAATTCAAACATTCACTGTTTTTTTTTATTTTTTGCACAAAATTATTGGTTATTAAACGATACTACTATAGAATATTTAAAATTATTGTGTAATATTGAATTTTATATTATCTGATATAATATGGAAAGAATAGATGGTGCTACTTTACAGCCTTCTATTTAAATGGTCGATATTTTTGGGAGTTTTGTATTTTTACCAAAACCTTTGTTAATAAATAAAAACACGACTTTTTAAAATACATTTTAAACATTGTATGATAGTTTCATGTACTTATTACCAATTTTGTGATAAAAGAAGGGCAAGATAGTGTAAATGAGTTTAATCTAATCCTAAGATTCTGGTTGTACATTAAAAAGTCAATTTTTTATAACTGCTTTTTAGGCATATACTTTTTACTAATAACAAACATTAATGAGACGGAATAACAGTGGTTAAAAATGTTTAGTAACTTTTGGTACCTAGGTATCCATTGTAACAGTATCCGTTAAAGATTATGTGTCTACAGTATGTCGATCTTAAAAAGTTGATAATGTAAGATTAAGAAACCAAAAATCTAATTTCTTTTTAAACAAAATACAGAAAAAGCAAAAAGGAACTTTAACATAAAATTGTAGTTTCTTTCATTCAATTAGAGGGACCTGTATATATTAAAATTTGCCTGGTCTCCCCAGTAATTAATAATTTTGATCCTTTAAAAGAATGTACTAAATTATTATATAAAATAAAAGTACCTTAATGTAAACCCTATTTCTTTTTAATAATCCACAGAAATACACAAACATTGTGGAAATCATCTAAAAGATAGTTAAGATTGCCTTACTTGTCTCACTGCTATTTCCTATGAAATTTTCATTTTCTATTATTCATAATTGATATATTATTATTTATTAGGTTACTTATCGTTACGTCTCATAAGAAGCACCCAATTTAAATACAAAAAATAATTACCTAAAGTAAAAAATGCCGGATATGGATATGGATTTGCAAGACAAAACCATACAACCTCTAGTCATTTTGTTACGATATTATAAGTAACAAACAATAAATACAAAATTATAGTCACAATTTGATAAACACTAATCACTAGAAGGTTTTTATCAGTCCAAAAAACTTCTGCAACCACAAAATATAATCACACAAAGTAAAACAATCGAAACTAATACGGCGCTAAGGGCACAAACCACAACGAAAATGACGAATGATGAGACGACGACGGTTGATGGTACAGCGCGGATATAATTTCATACGCGCCGCGCGCGCTTTTGCAACAAAAACGGTACTCCGGCTCTCATAAAAGTATAATGTGTTGCCTAACTACACACTAATTTATCGGTGTGTAAGTAGGGAAGGCATTAAATTATTTCGTGGAATTTTGTAATTGCGCAGAATTGGCGGGGCCAAATATGACAGTTATTTTCATACTGGCCTGGACATTTTTTGATCGAATGGGCCATAGCATTGGGCTTCCATACATCTTTAAACTTCCTTGGTCCCATTATGTGTAAATTGCAATACAAAAAACAGAGTACGTGTTTGTACTAGCAATATAAAATATGATGGTTAGTTGTAATTAGTTTTGATGGTGATGTGTTATTTACAATACAAAAAATGCAGAGCACGTGTTTGTACTACCAATATGGAAGATGATGGTTAGTTGTGGTTAGTTTTGGTTACACATAATGGGAAAGATAAGGATATTTTTGTATTAGTAAGTTTTTGCCATATGCTTTTTTTATGGGATTTTTTTCATAGGATGTTTTTGTCATGGAATTTTTCTATGGGATATTTTGGCATAGGATATTAATGATCGGGATATATTGACTGGGATTTTCTGACCGGGATTCAGAATTGGCGAATGTGTTAAAAGAGTAATTTTAGTTGCTTATTGTGGAAAACCAATGCTAATCCAAATGCTAATTTATTGCTTTGTTGTCCCCCAGTTGCCAAGTGCACTATAAGCTTTAAATAGACGAAGTAATACACTAAGAGGCGGTCTAATTTTAGTAGAATTATTATTTGAAAAACAAGCAAAATAAAAGGCAACTGGTTAAAATGAAACTTAAAGATTATAATAATGAGAACTGGCAGGCTGTCTTTGGGGAGGGTGATACAGACAGTGCTTTTAATAGATTTCATGAGATATTTTTGTACTACTTTAACAAAAACTTTCCAGTAAAATTTTTTCGCATAATCACAAGCAAAAAAGCTGGGTTAATAATATAGTAAAGCAGTCCAGTGCGCAGCTGAAAAACCTTTATCAGATTAGTAAATTTCAACCAGTACTTAAAAAACAATATTCGTTGGCCAAAAACCGTCATAGAACTTTGGTTAATACAAAAAAAAACGTTTTTAGAGATCGTATTGAAAAGGCAGAAAATAGTGTTAGGGAAGCATGGAAAGTAGTTGGCGAGGTAACTAAGAAAAAAATAAAGCGTAGCAATCCGGAGATTTTCAAAAATGGGTATTTGGAGAAAAATCCCAAAAATAGCGCTAAAATTTTGATTTTTTTTTAAATGCTCCGCTAAAAATTGTTAACAAAATAGGTGCAAGAAAAAAGTATAACACCTCTTGCAAATATGTCAAGAACACCCTGTTTTGGTAAAGGCGAAAATTAAAAATAAATATTCGCACGGATTTGACGAAGTTCCGGGTGCAATTTTAAGGCGAGTAATTGAGCCGTTGGCTGGTGTCTTGACATATATACTAAACCTTAGCTTTCAACAAGGTAAATTTCCTCAAATCCTAAAATTAAATAAAATTATTCCCATTTTAAAAAAGGGAGATACATTGAATGTAGAGAATTATAGGCCTGTTGCATTAATATCGGTTTTCTCCAAGCTATTTGAATATGCATTTTTAAAAAGACTCGAGCGTTTTCTCCACAAACATAATGTTTTAATACCCTACCAGTTCGGTTTTCGTAGAAATAGTTCTACAATGACTGCAATCCACCACCTTTATCGGGAATTGGTAAAGCACTTGGAGGCGGGTGAGTGCCCTGCTGGAATATTGTGCGATCTTAGCAGGGCATTTGACTGTGTTGACCTTGATCTGCTTTTGTGCAAAATGGAGTCCTATGGCGTTAGAGGTCTAGCACTGGACTGGCTGTGCACTTTTTTAAAAAACAGAAGACAGTTTGTGTCAGTCTCTGATGGGGGACATTCTGATGTTATTGAAATTGATATGGGGGTTCCTCATGGAATGTTATATTAATGACATAACCTCGGCGGTAAATGCAGATTGGTCAATGTCTTTATACGCGGATGAATCAACTTTTATAACATCGGCGCCTGCCGGCGAAGGTCTGGAGGATTCCTGTAATGCGGGTATGTGCAGACTGTATGAGTGGTTTTGTGAAAATACTTTGCATTTAAATAGCTCTAAGACAATATATCTTAGATTTCGTGTCCCGCAAAATAAAAATGTTGGGACCTTTTTAAAATATGAAATGAGGGTTTATTGTGGTTTGTTCCAACAAAGAAATCCGGTATCTTTCGAAATCTGTTTTTGAACTGGGTTTTTGGCTGGATTAGAATGATGCGGGCCTTAGACTAGTTTTCTGACGGTTCAGAAATACAAATGTGTTAAAGGAATTGTTTTTTGGGAAAACCCTTTAAAATCCAAATGCTAATTTTTTGTTTTAAAAATAAACCCTACCTTTTTAGTAATTATTTTTGACAAAGTTAGCAAAATACTAAAATCGCAACTTTAAAATAAATTAAATTTAAAATTTAAAAAATGTGCTTGGGGGGGTGTAAAAGTTTTAATGTTTTGAATAATTTTAAAAACAAGCCAGGAAATAAGAAAATAGCGTTAATAATATATTTAGCAGCTAGTGCGAGCTAAAAAAAGTTAGAAATTTCAGACCAATTAAAAAAGCAAAGTTGGCCAAAAACCGATAAACTTATGTTAATCAAATTGTTTTTAATTTTTAAAACAAAATTTTAAAAAAGAAAGTTAAATCTAAAAAATAAACAAATCAATTTTAATGTTTTAACTCTATTTAATATTTTTAACCTTTTTTTAAAATGAAAAACCGCTTCAAATTTTAAAAAATTAAAAAAAAATAACACCCTTGCAAATATGTCATAGAAACCGTTTTTTCCCTTTTGGGGGTTATTAAAAAAAATTAAGGTAACAAAATTATATTTTTTTGGGGACAAATATTTATTTAAGAATTTAAAACAAATTCCTAAAATTAAATAGAGATACCAATAAAAAAGGGAATCATTGAAAACCCATTAACAGGCTTTGCATTAAAACGGTTTCTCAAGTTTTATTGTATTTTTAAACTGACTCGGCATGTTTTCACCAAATTCTTAATTTTTAAAAACCTTAAGTTTTTTGTTAAATTTTAAATTAACCTAACCTTTTCTGCAAACCCTCCCTTCAGGAAACGGTATGCCCTGCTGGAATATGTGCACTTAGCACTTTTGAGGGCCCAGCCGTTTAAATCAAAAAGTCCATGCGTAGAGGTCCAATGCGGCAAGTTTTAACCCAAAAACAGTTTTCAATTTAGGCCATGTATGAGAGATTACGGGTTCCTGGAATTTTAATTAAACATCCCGACGTTAATGTTGGTAAAATTTTAACGCGGATCAATTCTAAAACCCCCATCAGGTTCTTTTGGGTTGGAACGTATGTTTAATACTGGCATAAAAGCTGATCGTTCGGAAAAACAAGTTTTTGACCTTAATAAATCTATCGTAAGACCAAATTCTACCAAATTTTTAGGCTTCACCTTGGATCAGAATCTTAACTGGAAAGAACATTGTAATTCACTTTGCTCTAAATTAAATCAATTATGTTATTTAATTAGAAATCTTAAAACTGTAGTATACACTAGGGAAATTCTTTCAGTTTATAATGCATACATTGCATCACGTATTTATTATGGCATAGTGTTTTGGGGCTCTTCGCCGGCTGCTCAGTCAGTTTTCACTGTACAGAAACGCATTTTAAGATGCATTCTGGGAATCACTCTGAGGACAAGCTGCAGGTCGCGGTTTAAAGATCTGGGTATACTTACTCTTCCGGGGATTTTAATATACGAACTGTCAAAATATATCTTTCTGAATATTACAAGAATACCTAAAGCCAGTGATGTGCATAGTCATTTCACCCGATCTGGGGATAGTCTGCGAGTTTCATTCGGGCGATTAAACGTAACAAAAAAGTCGCCAGAATACTTGGGAATTAAAGTATTTAATAAACTGCCCGTATATATTAAAGATGCTAAAAATCTTCACGAGTTTAAAAAACAAATCAAACCTTACTTGATAAGTTTGGAAAGTTATAGTTTGGATGAGTATTTCTCGGCATGATTAATTATTTTTTAATGTAAATTTTGTATAATTTTTATATCCTTATTGTTAAAGTTGGTTTTTAAAGTTTGTGTGTATATACTACCAAGTGTACTGCCAGGTTTGGTGTTTGTATTTAGAAAATGTAATATTTTTTTGTGTCTATTGACGAAATCCATACATTTATTGTAAATGTCTCTAGAAAAATAAATGATTATTATTATTATTATTAGATTTAAAGATTAAAAGAATAATTTTCGACAATTAGTAGCTTTTTAAATTTGAGGTAAAGAGTAAGTTAGCAGGTTTTTGTTTGTAACGAATATATAATAATTCACAAAGATGTAGTAGATGTGGGAAAATACGTATGTTTATAACCTAGCACTACCATTACGTTCCGCAAAGGGCATATTCATTTTGATATAACTCTGGTAACTTATACATTACCCCATAAGATTTTCTTAGCCTGCAAAAACTAAAACTAACCACGAGAAACCAAGATGCTGCGAAGCCGCCGTCTTATCTAGGAGGTCGTATATCACTCGCCGCGTCTAGGGATAATAATTCTCGACATTTAACGGCCTCTTCCAAACTTAGCTAAGAGGAAATATAGTGGGTTTTTGTTTGCAATAAACATAAATTAATTTCAATGGTTTAGTAAGGAGATAGGGGTGATTTTAGAGGCCCTGTTTGAAGATCTATTAAAAATATTATAAATGCATTAGTTTTTTAGATAAAATAAACTTATAAATGAAATAGATGGCGCAGTACAAAAATTAATATACGAGGTAGGTTTGAAAAGTCCGTGCAAAAATAAAAACTACTTACTTGTTTGGGGTAAACCTTTTTTTATTTTTCCACATAGTCTCCTTTTAGGCTTATACACTTCGTCCAACGATTTTCCAGTTTGTTGATCCTTCCAAATAATAGGATTTGTCCAAGTCTGCAAAATATCGATTGGTGTCTGCAACCCGTTTAATTGCAGACACTTTCTTTCGTTTGAATAGAATACTTGTCCCGCCAGCCATTTTTTCAAATTGAGGAACAAATAGTAGCCGAGGGAGCCCATTCTGGAGAATAGGGGGAATGTGAAACGAGTTGGAATCCTATTTCCATTAATTTTGCGACCACAACTGCTGAGCTGTGTGCTGGTGCGTTGTCTTGATGGAAATGAACTTTCTTGTGGGCCAATCGTAGGCGTTTTTCTTGCAGCTCGGTTTTCAAACGGTCCAATAATGATAAATAATATGCACCTGTAATAGTTTTACCCTTTTCCAGATAGTCAATAAGAATTTTTCCCTGTGAATCCCAAAAGACGCCATAACCTTTCCGGCCGAAGGAGCGGTCTTCGCCTTTTTTGGTGCAGATTCCCCTTTGGTGACCCATTGCTTAGATTGTTGTTTGGTCTCAGGAGTAAAGTAATGAATCCATGTTTCATCCACAGTGACGAAACGACGCATAAATTCCTCCGGATTCTTCTGGAACAGGCCCTCAACACTTCACACGATTCCGTTTTTGGTCAAGCGTGAGCAATCGTGGCGCCCATCTTGCGGATAGCTTTCTCATGTTCAAATGTTCATGTAATTATTTGTGTACCCGTTCAGTCGAGATGCCCACAGCACTAGCAATCTCACGTACCTTAACTCTTCTGTCATTCATCACCATATCATGGATTTGATCAATAATTTCTGGAGTCGTGACCTCCACAGGCCGTCCAGAACGTTCAGCGTCACTTGTGCTCATATGACCAGTCCGAAAATTTTAAAACCACTTGTAAACTGTTCTAATCGAAGGTGCAGTGTCACCATAATGTTTATTAATCTTCTCTTTAGTCCCTGATTCACACGAATGCCAAACACAAATAAATAGACCAATATGGCTGACACTTGGTGTGCGTTTATTCAACAGATGCTACTTACCAAACATGACCTCAATACGCGCCGGTGGTACCATCTCTCGGACTTTGCACTGACTTTTCAAACCATCCCCATACTTGCATTAAAATCTGATATAACGTTATAAAAGAAAATAGGATTTTTACAGTATGCAGAGAGTAAAAACGCATTTGGCATCAGGTCATTGCTCTTAGGCGTCGGTACTGTGGCTGAGATGCGAATGAGTCAAAAATTAATTTTTTGTATGATTGTCATTGTTTCCGCTTAAATATTTCTTTTTATTTCACAGTAGTGTAAAGTTGCCCATAAATTGTATTGTTAGTAAAAATGTCAAAGAAAAGCCAAGTTATCTCTAGTTATATCAACAATTTTTATAAGTCATATCTTCCACCACCAACACCACAGCTCGGTATTTAAATAGAAAGACCAAATAGATACAGAGGTGGATACTTGCTACAACTGATGTCATTCATAGCTATTTGACAGTGAAAGTCAAATGTAGGTGTTGTTACAGATATATTTTATCCTCAAGTATCTCTCTCCCTCTCTCTCAAGTAAAATTGAACTGTTGGAATTTAAAAACTAAAATTCTTCTCTAAAAAGACAAATATTAAAAACTTAAAAAATAAAGTTTTTTTTAGTAAAAACATGCAAATTTAGGTTTTTTTGAAAAAAGTTCCATCGTTATTCTAACGAACATCGTTTTTACTAAAATCTTAAAGCTCATTTTATAGGAATATAAAAATAATGTTGGACCCAATATGATCTTTAAGTTATTTTTTAAAACATAAATTGTCTTCTTAGTTTTTTAATAAGAAACCTCTAAAATTGCTTGTTGGAAAACCTTTTCTTAAATTTTATTGAATGCTAACCCAACACAACCAACTGCTCTGTGTTTACTGGGCATATACTTAAGCCAGTCTGTAAGCCTAATTTATTGGATTGAAGCCTAAAATACTTGCCAGTTTAATGCTTTACAAACACAGTCGCGAAAGAATACTTTCACCAATCGTTCCTTACTTATGAGCGGTGAGGTTCTGTATACTCTGTAGGTATAGTGAGTCTCAAAGTATATCGTTATGGCTTTTGACAGGCCATACCGCAATAAACCTTTAACGATTTTATTACCTATTGTTATTGGGTAAACCCATTTGTTCATAAGGGCAGTGGTGAACCAGGTATTTCTAGAGTATTAACCATGAGACATATAAATATTTGGCTAATAATTTAGTGGCAGTGTGGAATAACCGTTTTTATTGTGCGTTTCGAAAAAGTTGTTTTACGAGAATATAACTATGTAGCGTCGAAATCATTTGTCATTAGATGCAAAACAGGTTGTGAAAATGTGTATGAAACTTTAATCAGTAGAGGTCTAATTAAACAAGAAGTTTTAAAGGAAACCTGTCTACTTACAAAAACTCCAATATTATCGATATTATTATTGGTGAAGAATTGAACAAAAAAAAAAAACCTAGTGGTTTTTTAATCTCACCGTATAGACAATAATGATCAGGACCTAATAACAAGGAAAATATATTGTCTTTATGAAAGCGGAGTTATTCCTACCTTCGATAAACTAAAAAAGAAGCTAGACGAAGACGAAACCAATATAAATATTAGCCGTGCCATCCTCCATAAAGTTGTTTGTAAAATGGGATTTAAATACCGCAAAATAGACAAAAGACAAGTAGTAATGGAATCGCACAGATTACGCACTTGGAGATTTAATTAACTTCAAGAAATTAAAAGATATAGGTTAGAAAACAGATCCATAATTTACCTTGATTACCATGGTTCGATACACACGAACAGTATCCAAAGGATGGGTTGATTCCAGTCAAAACTGTCAGACGAAAGCACCTTCAAATAAAGGAAAACGCATTACTATAATACACGCTGGTTCAGAAGACGGATTTGTCCCAAACTGCTTGCTGTTGTCTGCTAAGAATATTAAGTATTCTAGCTTGGATTATCATGAGGATACAAGTGCAGAAATTTTTGAAAACTGGTTTCAAAATTATCTTTTAAAAAATATTCCAAACAACAGTGTTATTGTCATGGATAACGCAAGCTATCACAGCCGTCTGCTACACAAAGCACCAGCTTTATCAAGTTCAAAAACTGAAATCCAGATATATTTGTGAGAAAATGATATTTATTTTAAATTCAGTTACAAAAAAACGCATCTATTGGAAGTTCTAAATTCATATGCAATTAAAAACAATATGTATATGGTAATTTGGCTAAACAGGCTGGGCATACTGTCTTACGACTTCCTCCGTCCATCACTGTATGTTTAAATCCAGAGAGCATTTGTGAAATCAAGTAAAATCAAAGATCAGAGCAGAAAATGTTACACCTACTTTAAGTCCCAGTGTTATAAATTTGATAAAAAAATTAATTACTAACATACCGGTTGAGAGCTGGAAAAATTCAATACAGCACATTATAAAAATTGATGAATCTTACATTTCTATCCAAAACAATATAAATCCTATTGTAATTAATCTCAATGATGACTCTGATAGTGAAACAGAATTAGATTTAGATATTTAGATTAAAAATGTAATTATGTATGGATAATGCAGTTATAAATTTATTAAAACTTTGCATATATTTAATTTCTTAATGTAATTTTAAGATTATACTTACCTAAATAAACAATAAATTATAAATCTTTATGTTATTAAAATCCCTCCCTAATGTTCTGGCCTTTAATACCTACCGATCCGCAGTTTTATTGCTGTCCGCAGGTATAATCCATAAATGAAGGCAAGATCTAACACGGTATACTTTGAGACAGACTATACACTGGTCGACACTGCTAAGTTTCCACCCATATTAAGCGCAACACATTTTGGTCCAACAATTTGCCCGGACTTAAATAAAATACGACTTCGACACGTACTAGCACTAGTATAATAGTCCGGGAGGCCATCGCACAAAAGCTGGCCAATAAGGGATACGCATGACACATTTTTTTAAATTTTACTCTTAACTAGAGTCATTTCAAAGCCGTACTCGTGCTTCAGCTCAGCGGGTACATTCAAGTTATATATATTATATTATTATATATATATATATATATATATATATATATATATATATATATATATATATATATATATATATATATATATATATATATATATATATATATATATATATATATATATATATATATATATATAAGGTAAAAGCACTAAACTCCAGGTTGTATTGTACACGTAAAAATTTATTTTAAAAAACCCATTGTTCTTATATGATCTCATTTGTTTCTCAAACTATAGCGTAATTACAAACAAACACAATTTTCTAAATTAACATGCTTAACACACTAACACATGTCAAACAACAAAACGAACCAAACAATCGGTACCTACCGCATTTGTGATAAGAAGCGGTAAACTAATTAACAAATTTTAAATTTGCTATAATTTAAAAACAAATGAGAATCGGATAGAACCTATGGGTTTTTTAAAAGTATTTTCACTTGTACAATACTCATCTGGAGTTTGGTGAGTTTCTCCCGACTCACCCTGTATAATAATAACCCATAATTTATTGTAAGTGAAAAATTATTAATTTGGCTTTTTTCCGGAACAAAGACATGTGTGTAATATTTTTTAAAAACATTTTTTTTTATTATGAAAAGCTAGTCTGCTCTTGCATTAATCATAACAAAAAACATGAGAGATGTTTTTTTTTTTGAAAAGTTTTACTTCCTTATAAAATTTATTTATATTTAAATTCTATAAATACTAAATAATTATATAAATTAAAATTATATCAAAATAGAAATTAAACTTACTTAAAAGAATTGGCAACGCGTTATAAGAAATTATATATATATATATATATATATATATATATATATATATATATATATATATATATATATATATATATATATATATATATATATATATATATATATATATATATATTAATTTTGTTTTATAATAAACCGTCTTTTCATGAAGATCCAAGCCATTTCATGAAATGTTGACTTCATGAAATGACTAGGATCTGCATGAAAAGATGGATTTAACTAAAAGACTTTTAAAATTTGCATAATATATTTTTTCATGTTTTGTGTTATTATTGCAAGAGCAGCTCTTAAAATACAAAAAGAGTGTATTTTTCAAAAATATTATACAAATATCTTTGTTCCGAAAAAAGCCAAATAATATTTTACTTAAATTGATATTTCTAGAAAATAAGATTAACTATAAAAAACAATATGCGAGTACTGAACAGTGGTAAGGTGACCATCAATTTGGTACATCATGCCTGGTCCCCTGGCCCAATCCAGGCGAATGTGTTTTATATATATATATATATATATATATATATATATATATATATATATATATATATATATATATATATATATATATATATATATATATATATATCCCAAATTGGTACTCTGAAGGGCTTTTTCGTCGCAGAATATCACATTTTTCCAAAGGCCTTTATTTTCTTCTAGCATTCTCTGTGCATAATTTAAGTAAGCTTCTTAATGCCTCCTTAATAAAGCACCTGTAAAAAACTGTAGTTGTAGATCCGGAAAAATTTAGCAGAGCCCGCGCCTCTGTACTATTTAAAAATGTGTTATTTTTTTTTTGTTGTTTTTTTATCTTGAGACAGTCCACGAAGGCTCATGCCTAAGTACTAACGAACCGTGGGTGTCTTCAGTGTGGTGAGAGGGAGTTTGTTCACACGGGACTTAAATTTTTGGAGATTGGGAGAAGATGGAAAAACTTCTGCGGGCAGCAGGTTCCATAGTCTTCACACTCTAGGAATAAAGGAACGAAGAAAGCGGGAAGTTCGGGCCGTCTCTAATTGAACTGTAAAAGGATGCATAAAAGTTGCACTACGTGTTGCTCTGTTAGGAGCTGCCAGAGAAGGAATAATACTGGCCAATTCCTCTGAGCAGAAGCCGTGAAAATACCTATAGAAGAGCGACAGATCCCCCACAGCCCGACGATGGGCAAGAAGAGGAAGCCTTTCTGTGAGCGTTGGATCATTAATAAGACGAACAGCTCTTTTTTGAATGGAGTCCAGAATGCTAAGTGTTGTAGGGGACGCCATTCCCCAGACATAAGAACAATATTCCAAAGAGGGTCTGATTTGGGATACATACAGAGTGTACAGATTTGAAGAAGAGAAATATTTTCTGGCTCGGAAGAGGAATCCAATCTTTTTGAAGCTGCCGAAGCTATGAATGAAATGTGTTTGTGCCAGTTGAGGTTATTCTCAAAAGTAACGCCGACTAGATTAAACGACTCTTTGTTCTGCAGAACTTGGCCGCTCATATGTAAGGGATGAGCATTAGCAGACTTTTTTTTGCTACAGCGAACATGACGGTGTTTTTGAGTCATTAAACTTAACACGATTTTTGGCGCCCCAATCCAAGATAAGTTTGAGGTCTTGTGAAAGAGATATCTGCATTGACCTGCTCTTATTTTCAAAATCAGAATTACACGGTGGCTTAAGAAATTGAATACTAAAGTGGAGGGTACTATCGTCAGCAAAACTATGAATGGAATTGATTGAAGAAGAGAGAAGATCGTTAATGTGTAGAAGAAACAGCGTGGGTGCCAGCACTGAGCCCTGGGGCACTCCAGCATTAATTTGGTAGAAGCTCGAGGAATGACCATCTACACTAACTGATATACGTCGAATAGAAAGGAAACTGGAAAGCCAAGAGCAAAGCTTAGGTGGAAGACCGTAAGAAGGAAGTTTGTTGCCAGACCTGATCGAAAGCTTTGGATATGTCAAGAGCAACGATCTGGGATTCACCAAGAAACTCAAGGGACTTGTTCCAGTTGTGTGAGACAAAGGAAAGAAGATCAGCTGTGGATCTACTGTGACGGAATCCATATTGTCTATCATATAAGATCTTATGTTTTTCCAGATACTTTAAGATTTGGGAATTAATGAATTTTTCTATTTCCTTGCAAACAACTGAAAGAAGAGATAAAGGTCTATAGTTAGAAGGGAGACTTTTGGATCCTTTAGGGGACAGGTTGCACACGTGCAGCTTTCCAACTCTCCGGGAAAATGCCCGGTCGTAAGAGATTCGAAAGAGGCGAGTTAAGATGGTGCAAGCTCGGGAGCACATTTTTTAAGACGATTGCTGGTATGCCATCCAGCCCAGACGATTTTTTAGTATTAAGAGAAGAAAGAATACGCTTAATCTGTTTGACTTTAAAAATTATATCGGACATTTTATGAGAAACAGGGACAACTGTTAGAAGAGGGAGATTAATAGGAGGATCAAGCGTAGAATTGGCAGCAAATTGTTTGGCAAATAGTTCGGCTTTTCCTTTGGAGGTAGAGACAATTCCATCTTCAGAGATTAGGGGTGGAAAAGAATTTGTGCAAAAGTTCTGACTAATATTTTTGGCAAAGGACCAAAAAGCTTTACTGCCATTTGAGCAAGAGTTATCCTGAACCACTTGGAAATATCCAACATCCTGGTCTGTGGTGCTTACCTTTTCTCTAGGATTTTGATCGGTCAGCTGTTTGCTCCGTTTCCCATTATTGCTTCAACTTGTTTATGACAGTGTGGCTTGCGTGCATAATTCTAGCCACTTCTCTGGCATGTACTCCAGTTTCTAGCATCCCCACTAGTCGTGTTCTTTCATCCATGCTCAATTTGAGTATCTGAATAAATAAAAAAATAATAATAAACATTAAATTTTTTTCTGACAATCTAAAGCAAATTAGTAATTTTGTGTTTGGAAAATTAAATATTATACATATTACAAATATTTTTTTTTGGTGTTGAGAGGGACATAGTTGTATTTAGAATAAAAAAGGGTAATATAATGTTAATTAAAAAACTAGTTAAGTAAAGTTATTATACAAAGCAGGACAAAAAAATCAGGGCTGTACTAGGACACAAACGTTGATGTTTATATCTTATATAGAAACGTCAAAATATATTATTTAGAAAGGCAAGGTTGTATTTAAAACTAAAAAAAAATAAAGTGTTTAAAAAGTGGTATTAATTAAGAATAATGTAAACAAAAAATTATTACTAAATTAAAAATGGTAATTTTAAGACAAAATATTGTATGTCAACGTTGATAAGATCTTTTTTTAGATAAGAGAAAACAGAAAATTTTTGGTACAATTATTTTTTCTAAATTAAATATTAAAATAAATATTATAAAATACTAACCTACCCTGAAATCAGGAAGTCCTGTAAAGTTTTGTTTAATCACTAAAATAACACTTAATAACACCTTGTCCCTAGCTTAGGGCTAAAATTATTTACAATTGTAAATCTTTTTTAATATAATTTATTTAATAACTTAAAACAATGTTTGTTTGTTTTTAAATATGAGGTATAGTTATAAAAAGTATTTAACATAAAATAGCATAACTGTAAATTAAACTTTTATCTGCATGTAAATTATTAAAGTAAGCTTAAAATTATTTTTATTTTAAAGGTAAAGGATTAACATATATTTTTTAAATAATAATATTTTTAAACTATATTCTATTATTACCTTATAAGACTATTATGGGAAAAAAGTCGAAGATATAGATATTTGCAAAATATTATTTCAAAATCTGTTTTTACAATTTTCCTACAATATTTACCTACAGTCAAAAAACATTATTTACTTTTTAAACTACTAACTAAGATAATTTTGAATGATTAGGATTATTTTAAAATTTCCTCTTTCTAAAGCCACGTTTACACCAAAGTCTTCCACTAAGTTTTCCACAAGTTGTGGCAATTTCTTGCTTTTTTACAAAATACAGCAACTTTTTCTGTCTTCCACTTATGAAGAGACAAATCTTCCACTACATTTTGGTTTCTCGTGGAGTGTCGGTAAAGATTAAAGAGAATTAACAACTAAAAGTGGAAGATTTGTTGCTGCACGCTTTGTGCAAGCAACTGTGGAGAACTGAGAACCACTGCCTAAACCTTTCGCGCCAATTCTTTGGCAACAAGTATTCCACTTGTTTCTCTAAATTTAAGAAAAGCAACTTTTAGTTTTCTAGGAAAAATCTTCGACTTGTTGCTTTAATTTGAGAAAAGCAACTTTTAGTTTTCTACAAACAATCTTTTGTCAACTTTTAGTTGTCAACTTTAGTGTAAACGCGCCCTAAATTTTCCCCACAACGAAAATATAAAGCAACATTATTGTACAAATTTAGGGTCCGTTAAAATTTTATCAAATTAGATAAATCTATTTATTAATAAAGGTTTTATTACCCTAATATTCTTCCATTTACTTTAAAAATATCACGTAAAGGCTGTAAAGCAGGTACTGTAAAGAGAATGCAAAATTTTAATAGTCCGAGCAGTATGTTTGCAAATATAAGTAGAAACTTAGGAGTGCTTACGGGTTTACCTTATATCAGACCCCCTTTGAAAAATTAATCTTATGTCTGGGAAACAGCGTCTCACACAACTCCTGGTATTCTTGATTCCATTCAAAGAAGAGCCTTTTGTTTTATTTATGGCCCTTCTTTGCCAACAGTCGAGCTGTAGATGATAAATGACTCTTTTATAGATATATTCTCGGCTTTAGCTTCGATTAATTAGCCAATATAATTTTTCTCAGTCCCCAACAGTTGCCACCACGTAGTACCACTCCTTGACGTCCCTTTACAGCTATTTTGAAGGGGCCCCGAATTTCACACTTTGGTTGTTTATTTATCTCTAGAGTTTCTAGACAGTGAAACTTGCTTTTTGCAGAAGCCCTCACTTCCCCTTTAAACCTCCAAATCTTTGTTAATAAACTACCTCAAACAGACTAACAAATAAAGATAAAAAATATTCTTTCTAACTAAAAATACTCTTTATAGCTATATTTTAAATTTGACTAATTATACCTCAGTGGTTTAAAGCAAACGAAACGTCTTACTTTATGTTTGTACCCTATAAAATTATTTAAATTTTTTTACCTAATTTTATCAAGAAATAAAGGTTGTTTAGTGCCCTGTGACTTTTAAAGTATTCAAAGTTTCCTTCAAGCATGAAACAGATGACCGAAACCGGCCAGGGACATTGAATAATGTATAAACAATTTAAACTTTTTGACGAATTCAGTGGTATGTCCGAAGGCCCTGCTTTGCGAAATACAGTTGAGAAATGTCCTCTCAACTCAATTTCATGCTGGTTGACCACTGACAGACCCAACGCAAATTCGTGTTTTGAACCGAAAGGTAAGCCTTTAGCTTGCAACTAAATTTTGTTATAAAACTTTCTGAAATAGTGAATTATTATTTATTTGTACTTTTTTTAGTAAAAAACAAAATTTCGTCCAGTTTGAATCGGAGTTTTTATTTGGATATTTTATTTGGATATTTTATTTCGAAACTTTTTTAGTCATACTGGATGGTTTTTAAAGTTAACTTGCCTCTTTTTTTTTAGATTCGGATAAAACCCAAGTTGGCTTTAATCTTTGTTTTTTTTTATAACGAATTAAAGAAAGAGCGCAAGAACCTAATGTTTTTTACAAGTATTTCTTTAAAGGTTTTAAAAAATATTGTTTTCACTTATAATACCACAAGTGTAATAATTTAGACACGAATGGTATTCGGTAAGAAAATTTCACACCAAAGTGTTAAAAAATATAGATGTTTTGTGACAGTTTTGAAATGTAAATAGTAGGTACCTAAACTTTGTATGTCAATTCAAAGAGACAATATAATTGTCATTTTATATGCGTAGTGTCAAAAGAGCGAAAAGTATATTTGAGTATAGTGTTTTTTCATGATGTTTTTTCAATGATATTCACATGCATATTACATTATTAAGTTAAATAAAATATAAGTAACGGATTTTAGTTGCACAAAATAATAAAAGATAAGTTGATGGTAGTTTACTCTTTCAAATTTCTATAAATTCGTTTTACTAAAGTTGGTAGAAATATATTTTCTTACAAGTTATTGGACGCAGTATCTAGTATCAATAAAATTTACATTCATATTATTAGGTTAAATAAAAATACAGTTATCTCATTTTAGTTACACGAAATAATAAAACATAAGTCGATAGTAACTCAGTCTTTCGGTTTTCTACAAATTCGTTATTCTAAAGTTGGTAGAAAGACATTTTGTTGCAAAAAAGTTGAAGCAGTAGGTATGTAGTATCAACGAAATTCACATGCATGCATTAGGTTAAATAAAATATAATTAACAAAGTTTAGTTACACAAAATAATAAAAGATAAGTCGATGGTAGTTCACTCTTTCAAATTTCTATAAATTCATTTTACTAAAGTTGGTAGAAATATATTTTCTTACAATTTATTCGACGCAGTATCTAGTATCATTGAAATTTACTTGCATATTATTATGTTAAATAAAAATATAATTATCTCACTTTAGTTAAACGAAATAATAAAAAATAAGTCGATAGTAATTCAGTCTTTCAGTTTTCTACAAATTAAACGGCTTTGTGTTCCGGTACTTATCTGTTTGTCGTAGTCAAAAATGTCATCGAATTCATGTCAAGTACACTAACGTTATTTAACCATAAATTAATTACCTAAAATCGTTGTGTTTTACAACAATTTTAGAATGAATCGGTTTGAGAAATACGTTTTATGTAAGTTTTGTAAAGAAGTCAGTAAAATTAAAATGTATCATCGGAACTTAAAATTTTTAATGTATTTATTACAAGAATGCGGGCCAGACATTTATTCACCAAATTTGTTCGGGATTATTAAACATCATTTACTTCTAATGTCTAAGAAATATGGATGGCTTCGTGGATCACAACAAAATAAGATTGTTTCAAAGTACTATATATATTTTTTGAAACATAGACAATTTATAAAGTTTAGTGAATGTGTCCTTATTTATTCCCCATTAAAGAAAGAAGAAGTGGCTAAGGAATTCCAGGAACATTTAGACGCTTTGCATAAAAATGTTAATTATATATAACAAGTAAAGTAAAATAATCAACTACATAATTAAAAATATTTGGTAAATTTCTAAAGGATTTTCACATATTTCAGATATTTTTTTGAATAAATTGATATAACCTGAAAAATGTAATTTTAATTATAAACGCAAAAAATTCCAGTGTAATTTCATGCCCTTACCCCAAGGAGGATGAAAATATCCGGGAAATTTTTTTTTTTGCTAGGGAACAAACAAAATGCAAATTTTTTAATTGGTCGAAAGTACGGGTGTGAAATTTTCACCTAAATTTCTTTGAAACGTGTTTATTGACTTTAAGTTTTTTGGCATATAGTCAGACACTATGGAATAATTATTTTTATTGTTGAAGTGATTGTCTATGAAAACGTGCAAGTTTATAGAAGTGAAGCCATCAGTAAATATTTCTTCTTAACGTTATGAAATCCCATATATTTTTCGTTTTTAAAATATTTCTTAACTTTTAAATATTTTTTATTGCATGGACAGTTTTGGCGATAAAGAAGATTTTCAGTTCTTTAGAAACATTAATTAAGTGTAATAATAAAACAATAGGTAAATATTTAAAGTAAATTTACTCAAAAAAAAAGTTACATAAGGAAATGTACCAGTTATCAGTATCATGGTTGTATTTAAATTAAAAAAAAACAACTTGGTGTTTTCAAAATTGTATTAATTGAAAAATTATTACTAAATTAAAAATGATAATGTTAGGAAAAAATTTTGCTTGCCAATTTTAATGTGATCTTTTACAGATAAGAAAAAATAGAACCTTTCTTTACAATTATTTTTCCTTAATTAAATATTCAAATATTATAAAATATTAACTTACCGTAGAAAGATAAAGTTCTGTAAATTTTTGTTTAATCACTAAAATAACACTTAAAAATACCTTGTCACCTGTCAGCACCCAACAGAAGCATTTATTTAACAAGTCACAAGCTCAAGGCTAAAATTATTTACAATTTTTTCCTTATATCATTTATTTAATAACTTAGAGCTATGTCTGTTTGTTTTTATATAAAGGATTTAATTATAGTGTTTAAAATACTTTTTTAATAGGTTTAATATTATTGACTGCATCCTTTTATTATACAGGGGGTTTCAAAAACATGGACCATCGCTCTGGGAATTTTTACAAAAAAAAAAAGTCCTATGCACATGGGTCCGGAAACGCATGGTTTCCGAAATACAGGGAGTTAAAGTTTCAATTTTTTTCAATTTTTTTTTAAATGACCCAAATACTACTCAACCGATTTTAATGAAACGAACTTAAATGTGTTAATAAAGTGCATGTTTAAAAAAAATC
>JAHBCN010007248.1:0-44527 GCA_019359885.1 Listronotus oregonensis | reverse complement strand
AAGAGGAGTCTTTGCTATTATGTGCTTATAATCGTGAATTATATTTAATAAAGAGTTTTTCTCTAACAGAAAAGTTGAAGCCCTTTTTCTATTTTCTTTTCTTGGTTGCTGCTACTCATTATGAATGCGCACGAAAAAAAAATTAACAATTACACAATAAAAACCGTATTTTTGTTAAAATGAACTGTAAGAAACGAATTTGAACCTTTTTGGAACAAAAATTTAATTTTCTGTCAAATTGTTTTTTATTAATAATGCGGCTCTAGTAATCAAACATCAAAACTGGACAATTTTACAAATTGCCAAGCATTTTAATATTTAACTAAAATAAATGTAATTTGTGCAAAACTAATAATCTTTAAAAGGTCAACCTTCATACTAAGTACTACTTAGTTACTGTGAATTTAAAGCCGGCCCAACGGCGCGAGACGGCGAGTCTGGCTTGCAATGGCGAGTCACGCGCCGTGAATGCAAAGGTTCGCCCGTTCGCCAAGCGGCTTGGCTTTCCCTGGTTGTCGTTTTTCCATAAAAAGGATAACGAGCATCGCGGGCTCGACTGTCGAACTAGTGAATCCGTTCCCACAAGAAATTTGCATTTTCTCACTGGCGTTTTTTTCTTTTTAAAAGTTTTTAATTTTTTGCATTCAATGTTTAAAATTTCCTATTTTCACTTCAATTTTCTTTCAGAATGGAGTGGTTAACGATTTGATTCGAGAATTTTGGAACTATATGAAGGGGACCAGCTATATGGAACCAAAGGATTAGATTAGATTATTTGAGCGGAGATGGCAAAAAAAATGATCTCCACCACTGCAACCTTACCAGATTTATTGGGCTTATCGTTCTTTAGAGTACCTTGTCCAAGCCCGTCTTCGTAACTAGACCCAGAGTCCTCGACACTGCCTCCATATAACTTGCCGGTTTTGGCTTCTCCCCCCGCCTAGTAACCTGCATAGTGCTTCCAATGGCACCACACATGTAAGGCTGTTTCTTCAGCCTCTGGCAGATCCTATACAGGCTATCCTCCACCAGGTTTATTCTTTCCGGGTGCTTGTTGAGTTTACAACCGTTAGTTGACCTACCGTTATCCTTACGACCTTACGGCTTTGGCCCCAGTTGGTCCGATGTAAACTTGGCCGAGGGGGTCTTAATGAACTGTTTGCCTGTCGTTATCCCGGTGTTGTACCCACCAGCTTTGAAACTGTCTTTTACCCAACCTTAAAGATGCTTTTAAGAGACCCCGAGATACGCAGAATGGCTCCGGGTCACATTTGCGGCTGATCCTCTTTTTGGGTAGGTCGTCGGCCTCTTCGTTGCCTGGATGGCCCTCGTGGCCTGGTACCCAGGCTACCGTAAGTTTGTTTGCCGCCCACTTTTTTCCCGGGGCCCGTATACAGTCCCCGACTAGTTTAATTAATTTTGGGGGAAATGATGGCTTTCAGCCGCTTGGCTATCTGAGTAAACGTTTCCCATAAGGATACGAAGCATAAAAAATGGTGCAGATGTGGAAACGGATTAAAAGCAATTTATGTGAAATGTTCTGTTGCGGATCTCAAAAGAAGAAAGAAACGAGAAAAATTTAAATTTTTTATTTGCTTTTAAATATTTACCGCTCATTACTATAAAAGTGCAGCAAAAAGTTGCAATACGCTGATTTTCTGTTTTTTTCCTTAATGCAAACTACTCCTGTTTTCACCAGAAAACAACCGGGCAGGTGCGTAAACCAATTTAGAACGGGCAAAGCGTTCAACGCCAAATGGGAATGGCGACGGCTCGCGACTTGCCACTTGGCAAACTGTTTGCCAAACCAATGACTCGGCAAGTCATTTGGGCAACCCGCGCCGTTGGAACCGTTAAGAGTTAGTGGTGTAAACCGCCGTAAGAGCCAGTGGCGGGCTACCTGTTTGTATTGGACCAGACCTGGATTTTTACAAAGTGAGTTCTTAATACCTACGACACATGAAATGTAATCCAGAAAACGAACCATTTTGCCTCGCAATTTTTTCAAAATACATAAAAATGACTTAAAATTTTGGGAGTAGGTAGGAAATGGTCCAAGGATCAAAATCTATATCGGCATGATAGATTTTGATCCTTGGACTATTTCCACCTACTCTCAAAATTTCAAATCATGCGCCTTTACCTTGGGGTGGTTTCAAAACCATCTCGGGGATGGTTTAAATATTTTGTCCACAGAAATCGATAGAAAAATTATTTGTAAGAAAAAAATGTTGCATGCATTTTTTTTGTAAAATGCATACTTTTCGAGTTATTCGCGATCCAAATTCGGCGTTTTTCGTCGATAAAATCAACGTTTTTAATCGGTTTTTTGCCAATAGCTCGATAAGTATGCATTTTATCAAAGAAACTGTAAAAAACAAAATTGTAGCTTTAAAAAAAAGAATAAAAATGGATATTTTGTCATTGCTGTGGGACCAACACAAACCAAGTTGTGGTTTGTTACAGGTTAGCTGTTCATGAAACACAGAATTTTAGAGTTTCAAAGGCAAATAACACAAAATCTACGTATTTTTAGGAAAACTAATAATAACTTATTTTAAAACATTTGCAAAAACCTTTCTTTAAAAAGTTTATATCATAAAAGTTGAGTGAGTTATGATTAAAATAAGGTTAGACCAACATTTTTTTAGTGCAAAAATCTTCGAAAACAACCCCATTCAATTCTCTTTATTATGTATCATAAATGCATTCAAAAATTTTAACCGCTTTAAATTGCTTAATTTTGAAAAAAAGGGAGCTGCAAAGAAGCAAAAATAAAATTTCTGAATTATAATAAAAAATGACCTTTTCTTAAAAGTAACTGGAAAACTAAGAGAGATACGCAAAAATTACTAAGATATCAAATTGTAGCGTTTTGAATTACTAATATTTTGCTTTTATTAATTTACTGCATGACGGAAATTAAGTGAGATATAAACATTTAAAACGTGTGTGTATAGACGAGCTCTACCTTGTTTCAGCCCTTTAAACTCACCCTTAAAAAAGTAAGGGTTTCAAGCAGTTTTAATATATAAGACCTTATAGCTCTTGAATTAACCAACAAATGGTTGTTTAAAGGACTTTTATCACAAAAACTGAAGGAGTTATACCTAAAAAGCATTCTAAAAGCGATTCCATGATTTTTTTAAATCCACGGTTTTGTATTTTTTTGCTTTTAAGATTGTAAGGGTGGGTTTATAAGGATTAAAAATTACAAATTAAATAAGTAATACTTTTAAGCAGTCACATTTTTTAATTATAACTGTGTGACAATATGTTAATTTTTCTAGGATAAACAATTTTTTTATTAAATCATAATAAAGGTTGATTTTCAGAGTTGAGATATATTAAATAATGTTTAAAGAATTAAATACTTGTTTTTAATTTATCTAAGCTCAATTTATGGACTTAAGCTTTAATATGAAAGTTTTGAAGGTTTTGCAATAAGGGGTAGTTTTTCACCCTAAAAAATAAAAAGCTACTTTCAGCATAAGTGGAGATTTTGAAGACGAGGATAAGTTAAGCAATTCTAAATTTTCATGCAAAACACTGTGATAATATATACATTCTTAGAGTAAATATATTTTTAATAATATTAAGGTTGATTTTTAAGGGCATATTTAGATATTTAGTTTAAAAATGTAATTATGTATGGATAATGCAGTTATAAATTTATTAAAACTTTCAATACTTAATTTCTTAATGTAATTTAAGATTTACTTGCTAAATAAACAATAAATTATAAATTTTATATTATTAAAGTCCGTCCCTAATGTTCTGTCCTTTAATACCTACCGATCCGCAGTTTTATTGCTGTAGGTATAATCCCATAAATGAAGGTAAGAGCTAACACGGTATACTTTGAGACAGACTATAAATATTTTAAATTTCCAAATGGTAAAATCGGTCAAATTTCGATACCTGTCCCACCTGATTACCAGAAGCGACAGCCACGCTGGGCTTAGTGACTCTCCATTCCATGTATGGTAGGTTTAGAGGACTCACTCAATTTTGACGTAATAATTTTCGGAATAATTCTCATATGTGTAAAACGGTCTTTCTTATAAATAAAAATATATCATTAATTTGGCTTCTCAAAATTCAAAGCAGTTTAGGATCAAATTAAATTGATGTTTAATTATTTAAACACAAATCAAACTATCCTTTGTTGTTTTTGTAAATACCATAAATTTCAAGTTACACCCTGAATTGTAACCCAGTTATTATCCTTTGTACTTTATCGCATCACTAGATCTAGGTAAATCTAAGCTCTTATCTAGTAAAGGAATCACACATTTAAACTAACATCATAGAGTTCTGGCATGCTAACTAGGAAAATAGGTGAATCTTACCACTGCACGAAATTTTAGGGATATTGAGTATATTGTAACGTCTTTGTATATATGTGTTTAAATATATGAAGGGTAAAGGGAAGGAGAAATATCTTTAAACATAAAAAATTGTCCGGCAAAATGCGTTAAATAGGTGGCGCTACAGTAGCAACAGGGTAAATTTCACCCTGACAGTCCGAGGCGGTTTTATTTGTGTTTTTCTGCTTTTGTTTTAGTTTTCATATATGTGAGCAGTTTTGCTGTAGTTTATAAATATTTTATAAATTTTAAACAATATTGAGGAAGTTTTTGTTCCAGGTTGTAAAAATTTGGGTGATTTGAAGGAGAATTTGGGTGTAATAATATTTCACAGGTGCATATTCAATAATTATTTTATTTAATTAATATTAATGGTGTTAAAACTAAAAATTTGCTTAACGATTTGATTGTTTAAAAAGTATTTTACAAGTTAAACACTTATGGTAGGAGAGCCCGACTAACCCATTTTCCACAAAGCTAGAAACTTTTTAAATGTTATTTTACTATCGGTCAATTATGAAAGTACCGTTCTGGCAGCATCTCCCGGTTACTTCATTATCGCTTAAAAACTATAAAATTTTGATATGATGTAATTTACATAAATATGTGTGAGTCGAAAAAAAATTGACAATCTATTTTGATGGTTACAAGTATGTACCAGACGATAGTAAAGTTGTCGTCGGGATGGCGATTTATAACTTGCTCCCACAAGGCTTAAATTTTTAGGGCATATTCTTTTAATAGTTGGAAAAGTATGTTTAAATTGCCAGACTATTCTGATGGTTGCAAGGGTCTTCCAGACCAGTATATAAGTCAGGGCGCTCGACGAGAGTGCGAGCGCAACAGACTTGTATAAGCTTTTATGTGATAAAGAGAGGTTGTACCTCTTGTGTATTGGATATTTTTACGAAAAAAGTGAGCCCGCATAAAATGCTGAGGCGTATTTATGTGAGTCAGTAAGATGAAAGTACTGTAAGTAAGATTTGCGTACCCAACTTAATAAACAAACTGAATATAACTAAAGAATTTAGGAAAAACATTCTTAACTTATTAACAATTTTTTACCACAATTTATACTCTTGTATACTTGAGAAATACTTAAATTTTTTTGTTATTTTATTTGTTACCATAAATAAAAACTTAAACTTCACATGTAACTTTGTTTGTCTTTCATTTAAGTAATCTTTTATTATATCTTCAAAATACACAATAAATATATCCTCTCTTTCTGACAATGAAGCTCTTACGACTCTGTTGCGCCCGCACTCTCGTCGAGCGCCCTGACTATTATATACTGGTCTGGAAGACCAGTATATAATAGTGACTATTATATACTGAGCCCGCATAAATTGCTGAGGCGTATTTATGTGAGTCAGTAAGATGAAAGTACTGTAAGTAAGATTTGCGTACCCAACTTAATAAAAAACTGAATAGAACTAAAGAATTTTGAAAAACATTCTTAACTTATTAACAATTTTTTACCACAATTTATACTCTTGTATACTTGAGAAATACTTAAATTTTTTTGTTATTTTATTTGTTACCATAAATAAAACTAAACTTTACATGTAACTTTGTTTGTCTTTCATTTAAGTAATCTTTTATTATATCTTCAAAATACACAATAAATATATCCTCTCTTTCTGAAATGAAGCTCTTACGACTCTGTTTTGCTCGCACTCTGTCGAGGCCCTGACTAATTATATACTGGTCTGGAAGACCAGTATATATGTCAGACCAGTATATAATAGTGACTATTATATACTGGTCTGGAAGACCCTTGCAACCCTCAGACTACCCTGGCAGTTTAAATATACTTTTCCAACTATTGAAAGGATATGCCCTTAAAATTTTAGCCTTGTGGGAGCAGGTTATAAATTGTTATCCCGACGACAACTTTACTATCGTCTGGCACATACTTGTAACCTTAAAAATAGGTTGTTAATTTTTTTTTCAACTCACACATATGTATATTACATCATATCAAAATTTTAGCTTTGTGGAAGCCGGTTAAAATTTCTTTATTTTTTTTTGACATTTTTAAAATTTTAAGGGATGATGAAGTAACTGGAGGATACCTGCCAGAACGGTATTATCATAATTAACCGATAGTAAAATAATATATAAAATTTTTCTAGCTTTGTGGGAAATGGGTTAGTCGGATGATTCACTAGCTCTTAGACTATTACATTACTGACAAAACTCCACGATTTTTGACAGCAGTTATTTATTTTAGGTTATATGTACTTAATTTCCTAACTCGGCAAACTTCAATTTGTCAACAACTGCAATTTTTATACCATATCCTTTGCTTATGCTAGCGCCACCTATTTACTGCTTGCAGCTGGACACTTTTTCCATTCGCCTCCCATATGAGTCATTTCTCCTTATCTCTACGCTCCATAGTAAATAAAATATAAAAGGGTTAACAACCTCTCAGGTAACTACCTACCATGAATATAAAAAAAGGTCTGAAGATGCTAACCATTCGCAAGGGTGAAACTTTAGAAATACAATCTTAGAGGTGTTTTTACAGTTTGAACGTTTTTGTGCATCCAATTTTTTTTAATTGCTAGTCTAAAATTTATTAAGTACTGCAAATTGTTTTGTTTGTAAGGTTTACCGACCAATCAATGCACAAATGAATTTTTTAATTGTTATTTATACATATTTATGTGAACCAACGCTCTTTTATGTTAAAGTCAATTGTATACTGTCAAAATATTTTGGTACTTTAAAAAGCACCAAAATTTCTACCAAAATAGCAAGAAACCTAGCGTCTGCCTTATTTCTAAAAAAAAAGGAAAAATTGCAGCAAATTTTAAAAACTAAAAAGTGTGCGTACACAGTTAAAAATTGGACCTTGAATGATGGCTAAATGATTCGACAAAAATGATTTTAATATCCCTAAATGATGGCCGCAAAAGCATAAATTACTTAATAATGTAATATTTCCTTAATATAATTAATATTAAACAAAGCTCTATAAAATAATAATTCGTCATGCAAACGGAAGCCTATCAATGATTGAATTTCCTGAAGCTGACCTAAGGGATTTCAGTCTGAAGTGGCGATTATCATACGAAATTAATAGGGACGAAGATGCTCCAATTAACTACGAAAAATTAATAAATATTTTAAATATTTTTTCTATGTTAGGGATAGTCCACGAAGGCTGGAAGCCTTAGTGTTAATATACTGTAAATACTTTAAATAAAGAAATAAATAAGGTGGGAAATTTGGGATCTCTTCAGCATGAAGGTCACTTATTCTGGTTATGAATATAATGTGCTTGGGCCAATTAGGGGCAATTTCGAAAGAGACGTCTACAAATTTAAATGACACTTTGTTCTGCAGAATTTGGCCGCACGTGGATAAATATTGGCAGACTTTTTTGCGGCGGCGGACATGATTGTGTTTTTGAATAAATAAAGAATTTGTTATTTTTAATAAGTTGTCCCAAAATGGTGGCTCGGGATTTTCAAAATTAGTTAGAGATCAACTATATACTGGATGCTAGGCCTCAAGAGCAAGGCCGCCGGCAAGGGGAGTCGGGAAGGGTCCATCGACTCACTCTGGATTTTAAAAAAATACTTTAATATAAGTCCTAATTAAATCCTTGTGGTATTTTTATTTGTGTTTTAAATTCAATTAATTCTAGACTAGTAAATTAACTTAAACTTTTTGACCCCTTCTACATTCTTTTCGTGCGGCGGCCCTGCTCAAGAGGAAACCTTTGATAAAGAAAGTTTTGATTTTGCAATTTGCAAAAAAAGTTGTTTTTTGCAGTGCCTCAGAGGAAAGCAAATCCTCCATATGTATTTTTTTCGTAAATTTGATCCAATTTTATCGTAAAATCCTAAATTTTGGAAAATTATTTATATTTTTCTAAAAACCATAGATAGCTGAAATATTTTGACACACTGATTTATTTTTTCATGCAAATATTTTAGATACCTCTAGTTTTCAGAAAGATGCAGATATTCTTGCGAAATTTGGGATTTGACGATAAAATTTCACAAAAAATATCCAAATAGAAAATTTGCTTTTAAAACTTAGATTTTTCTTATGGGGAGCTGCAATAAAAACACATTTTTTGGCAAATTCCAAAATTAATTTTTTTTACTCAGTGTTTTGTCCCCAAGCATTTGGCCTAAAAATAGTTACTAGATAGAGTCTTAACTCCACATATTAAGTTATTGTGTCTGTTCCATTATTTTAAATTTAGATTAAACTGCTATTTACTACGAAATACAGAGTGTTTAAAAATGCGTGTAAACAATTTTGTGATAGACTCCTGCCATCAAAATAGATTGATTTAAGTCAATTTGGTTAAACCTCGAAATTCTTTGTCAATTTTTTTTTTAAATGTTGATTTGTGCCAATTTTTTTTTAAAACGTGGTTATTACTTTAAATATTTTGACATTTACAATTGATTTGCAATAAAATAAGTTTTCGGCTTCATGCGTAAATTTTATTTGAATTACATAGTAACTGGTACTGATCTTCCAACCATTGTTCTTATTCAGATGTTGACAGATTCGGATTCAACAGTAAATTATACATAAGGAAAAATGTTTTTTGTATCCCTCTTTGCGGTTAAATATTTTTCGGAGGTCAAAAGTAATTATCTAAAAATAATCATATTTCTAAAATCCATCCTATTATCCGTATGTCAAATGAAGTACTTTGCTAATGCTCCTATTTGCTAGAAAAATCTCCCGTGCGTCGACATTTTTCAAATTACAATTTTCAGATGCTTGCAAAAGGTATATTTTTATTAGAAATTTGCCATTTTTTGTATTCTTTATTAATCGTAGTTCTAATGGAATACTAAGCATTCTCTATAATTTTTGGGGATAACTTTTGAATTACCCTATATATTTATGTTTAGTTAACTAAAAATGACGATAATTTAAAGTAACTCAGGTAAATTGTAGACAATTTTTGGTTACTGCAGGTAACAGCAATTCAAAAAGTTAATTTTAAATATCTGTTTCTGCGAAATCTCTTTATTGTATCAACTACAGGAATGCACGTATATTCTAAACTTGTTTCAGGGTTGTATAACCACGCCGGGAGGGTAGTTAAGGATTTAGCACGAAGCTTACGCCCCAGAGAGCCCTTTCTAAATGGGCACACTAAAGAATATGAGCTTTTTAGTTTTTTGCCCTTACAATTGTAAGCAGTAGTAGTTGAGAGTAGAATTATGGCAAATTATTGCTGTGAAAATTACGGAAGAATCCAATTTATGGTTAGGAGAGGGAGTAATTATGTGCTAGAAACATACAATGAATTTTCATAAGAGCAGGGAATAGGGGACAAGGAAAATTTTGTAATTGGTAACTAATTTATATTAAAACTGTTCAACAACAATATAGACCAGTTATTACAATTGTCTTTCCGATATGGTTGTTTGTCAACACTCGTTTGACACTGGCAACACCGCACTGACCGAATAATAAAAAAGTCCCAACTCTCTCCTTTATTTATACGCCACAGAAACTATATTTTTTAGTATTAAATAATAATTAAAACATTTTAAAAAATAGGGTATATTCTATACACTTGAATAAATAAATTTCTGTGAAAACATGTTTTAAATTTTATTTTTTAACAAGTAGGGCATTGATAATTAAAAAAATCCGCCCTTCGCCTTTATTGGAGACAATAAAAAATGTTTCAATAATTGCTCTTTAAATTTTTTGCTTCTTGAAGCTCCTCTATTAAAAATTAAAAGGACTTTTAAAATTTTGCATATATATATATATATATATTATATATATATATATATATATTTATATATATTATATATTATATATATATATATATATATTATATATTATATATATATATTATATTTAAATGTCCCTTTCATGAATACACATGGATATCTCGTTTTATATATTTTGGTGGTGATTTTATTTGAAAATAAATTTTATAGTAAACAACCATGGGCGTGGGTCTTGGGGGAAAAAAGACTTGGATTTTTTGGGAAAAGTTTTAGGGTTATTTTTTTTTTTCTGTCAGATTTAAAATCAACCTTCAAAAATCTTAATTTATATTTTCAAAATTTTACAGCATTTTAGAAAAAAAATTTTGAATTTTTAATAAACTATTTTAAATTTATATCAAGATTACAAATAAAATAATTTAATTTCTGTTTTTGAAACAAACACCCCAAACAAACACTTTTCATCATTTCTTTCCAAATGTACATTTACTTTTCTTAAAGTTGGGGGAGTAATTTTAAGAAAAAATTAGTTCTGGTTAGTCAACAAATTTTTTCCCAACTTTAAGAATTTTTGAAAAATGTATTGTTCTAGGAGGTAGTTGTGTTAATAAAACAGAAATCTGAAATAATTTAATTTGTAATTTTGATATAATAGTTTTAAATAAAGGATTTTTTTTAAAAAGTGACAAAAAATATTTTTTTTTGCTAAAATCAGTTGTTGAGATTTTGAAAATATTAATTAGGAGGTTTTTGGGGATGCTGATTTTAAATCTGACGAAAAAAATTATTTAAAATAGGCCCTAATATACTTTTCCCAAAAATCAAGTTTTTTAACCCCCCAAGACCGCACGCCAATGGTAAATAAAATTGTTCATTATGCCAGATACTTCATTTTTCTAACATAAAATCACCAACAATATTTAAAGGAAATCGGATTATTAATAACTGGGATATCAGGGTGTATTCATGAACAGCGGGACACACTATACATATACTTAATAGGATTACTTTATAAAAGTATTTAAAAGTCCTTTATTTTGTTTATTATATTTTTTTAAATTAACAAAAAAATCAATTCCTTTTATTTTTTGTTAAGAAGTTTCCTTTCCATGGATAATTTTACATTCCAGCTGGAAAAGGTTTGAACTTTCACTTCGTTCGTTTCTCCTAGAGTGTTTAAGGTGCGTACAGACTTGACGAGCCGAGACCGCGCCGAGCCGCGAGACAAGCGCGCGACGCGCCAAATCTTGAAGTGTGGACGTGTCTCGCGGTTATCGCGCAAGCCGCTCGCGCGCCGTTCGTTGCGATCCATCTCCAGTCAGTTTTTCGAAGAAACATGAAAGGATACTTGAGGCGCAGTGTGGACTGAGTTTTGGTGCAGCGCGCCACGGAGCAACGAGCCTATAATGCTTGCTGTATTTTTTACTTATAATTAACATTAGTTTATTTTGTATTTTCTATGCTGTTTATAAAATAAACTTTTTTACCCCTATGTATTCGCTTAATTGTTAATTCTTTTACTAGAGCGCCACAAACTTCTTGAATTATTCCTAATATGAGTTGCTTTGAAAATCTGAATAAATACTGCAAGCTGGTGAAAGAATCCCCCGTTGCTAAATATCTTAATGTGGCAGCAAACCTGGAAATAATCAAGTTTGTTTTAAAGTAAGTTTGGTTTTGGTTAACGCTAAATGCTTTACCTGTCTTGAGCTAAAACTGGCTTCCTTAAAAATGTTTCTTTTTTAGAAATTTTATTTCCTGTTTTTATCAAAATTGTTTCAAAGTCAGTTGGGGTCATCCGGGTGAAGTTCTATTTATTACATTACACGATTTACATGATATAAAAGTTTGTCGAGAGATTTACCTGTGTAGATAAACAAGAATACAATATGTAACTTGATCTTGACATAAGTACTAAAAAAAAAAAAGATATTATAAAGTATGTAGATATTTTTAAAAAAAGTTTGCTTTTTAAAATGTTTTTTTTTCTATACATTTACTATTTATTTTTTACCTATCCCGTTTTATTTGATATCCATATCATGGGGCTGCATAAAAAACATAGTCCACCATCTTTGAGAATCTGACATATTGAATTTAGAATGACGTCATTCCATTTTTCGCATTCTTCTTAGCAAACCCTTTTATTTGATATCCATATCATGGGAATGCATAAAAAAAACACTAGTCCGCCATCTTGGGCGATCCGCCATATTGGATGTAGAATGTCGTCACTTAGCTAACCATGCATTGTGATCGAAACTAAACGTGTATGCAAAATTTCAGCTCAATCGGTTAAAGATAACTGCTTTAAAACATTGCAAGTTAAATAAATGTTTCTAAAATACAAATTGTTAACCAGATATTTAAGTTTTATGGTAGCTTTTTCGATATATCTTAGGCGTTTTTAGTGAATGTGGCTGTAAATTTTAATTTCTTCCCTAGTTCAGAATTATTTATAACTCTGTATGTATAAAATTCTCCCGAAATAGTCAAACAATGGAAGAACTTCAGGCACTCTAACAATACCTAATTTTTGTAAACTTTTCACCTTCTAATAGTGCTAATTACCGTCTATTTATTCCGGTAACTTTAGAAACTGTAACCGGAGTCGGAAGTAAATCGGATTCTCTTGCATAATCCTGATATTTTCTTACTTCTCGCAGTGCACAAAGTTTCGCCTAATGAAGGTGCGCAAAAGGGATTTAATTCAACTGCGGGTAAACCCTTTTCTTGCATCGAGACTGATTTTAGGGCCAATTAAGGGCCTTACAAGCCTGCACTGAATTCTGAAATTAAATCCGACGGAATTAAATTTATATTGTTACCGTCATGTTTCAGATCATAAAAAATACAGAAAGAATAAAAAATACGTACGTGTACAATTTGACGTCACAGTAGATCGTTTTGAACTAATTTAGTTATATCTGAAATTGCTTGGTCTAATCGGTAGAGGAGATAAAAATGTTTAGAAAGATTGGTTTCCTATAAATTTGATTGTACGAGCATTTTGTGTAATTTTTTCTGTAGAATATAAAATAATACATATGAAGGTGACTCGAACAAAATAAAAATCATACTATACAGGGTGTTCCAGAAGTAATTGGCCACAGAGCAACAGCAGCTTTCTTAGGTCGAAATAAAGCAAGTTACATAGACTTGCCTTATCCCAAAGTTAATAATAACTAAGATACAGGGTGTCAAACTTTAAATTTTATTTTCGTTTTTTCGTAATAATTTCTTAACTAAATGACATAGCGTTACAAAATTGGGTCTTTGCAGGTTCTTTGAGGCGAAAAATTCAAATTCGTCTATTCTTTTGATGTTGCTAGTAGAGGGCGCCAGCTACGACCTATCGCATTTGTTTTAGATGGCATAACTTTTTTTAAGCTTACTATATTGACCTGTTTATTAAAAATAAAGTTACTATAATTCCCTCTGCATCATTTAGGACTCTAGGAGCAACTGTTCTCGAGATTAATGCACTTTAATGTATCTCGCAATTTTCCTATGGAAAAGGGGTTTTGACCAATTTTTAAACTTTGCAAAGTAAAGTTTTCACACGCTGATCAAGTCCCACGGGCACAAACCCCTTTAAAGGTCTCCAAATCTGTAGTGACCTTTAGGCTCATTTTGGGGAGGTTAGAGGGTTTGGGTTTGGTGCCCCAAAGCTTTGATCAGCGTGCTAAACTTTACTTGAAAGTTTGAAAACAAGCAAACCCATTTTTCTAAAAATGGGGGTCTTAAAGTCGTTTATCTTAAAAACTGTTGCTCTTAGAGACCTAAATAAGGTATACATTTTTGACGCAGCGGGAATTATAGTAACTTCTTTTTTAATTAACAGGTCAATGTACTAAGCTTACAAAAAGTTATGTTATCTAAAACAAGTAAGGTAGACCGTAGCTGACGCCCTCTACTGGCAACATCAAAAGTATGGACGAATTTGAATTTCTCGCCTCAAAGAACCCCCAAATTTTTGTACCTCTATGTCTTTTAGTTAAGAAATTATTAAGAAAAAACGAAAACAAAATTAAAAGTTTGACACCCTGTATCTTAGTTATTATTAACTTTGGGATAAGGGAAGTTTACGTTAATTGCATTATTGCGACCTAAGGAATCTGCTGTTGCTCTGTGTTCCATTACTTCTGGGACACCCTGTATAAAATTAATATTTTATTAATGAAACACTACTTACTGGTTCGTTTTGTAAAGCGTAATTTTTTCATACCTTTCAATAAGAATAATTTCGTATTAAATTTTAGTAATAACAGAATTCATTAAATTATATATTTCACTTTTACCAATATGTATTATAAAAACTTATAAGTGCTAGAGTTTGATACAATATTGACATTTAAGGTTTTGACATTCAGATATTTATTGTTAGCTTTTTCTACTTTTTTTATTTAAATCTCAAATTTCTTATGTGAATTAAATAAGTTGAATAAAATTGCCTATTTGGACGTCAGGATCATAAAATTGTTTTTCTTCAAACGTCAGTAAATTCGTCATTACTTGACTGTGTAGGCGATCTTGAAGTTCCATTTTTCTTCCGCCAGAGCTATACTTTTCACTTTTCCGTCGGCGGAGAAAAAATGTTATCATAGCAATATAGACACAAACAAACAACAAAAAAAAGCGTAACAACTTAATATTTATTAAACTTACAACTAAACCAAAATTTTTATGTTTTTACTTTATTGAATATTAAATTTACTTACTTAATACGGAATTAATAAGCAATTTTTAAAAAATAATTATTCTTATTACTATAGAAACTATTCCCCGGTCTAAGCCGCCTTGCGAACCCACTTATCTTTAATTATTTAAAGGAAAGATTACTTTTCATGGCTTGCTCTCTATTATCAGCCCCAATCCGTTTGGCTGTTAAATACGAGAGCGCCATGAAAAGTATCACTTTTCCTCCATATAAAATAATATACTATAACACGTATTGGGTTGCTTCGTTTAGTTTTACTGAAAACTTTTAAAAGTTAATGAGTTTATCTAAAAATAAAAAGCTTTAAGCATTTTATTAATTTTACTCTGACGATTATACAGAACTACGAGAAAATACTACTGCCAGTAAAATACAAAAAAAAATAATAAAAAGCAGATTATTTTACAAAACAAAATCGAAAATCCAATAAGCATCGTTGAAGTTTTTGATTCGGAGCCGAGAATGCTGTTTGATTAAAACATTCCATGTAAATTCCACGTTAGTCTGGCAAGAGAATATTTCCTCCAACTCTACATGAATCGAAAAGGATATACACACACATACATTGATTTTGTAACTTTTAAAATATTTGTGGAGCTTTTAGCAACACCGCAGGTGCTTTATATTAAGTGAAAACTTTTATTCGGATATACAGGGTGTAAAAGTATGACGCTCACGATTTTATTGGGCGATAGTGAAGCTCAAAACAAGTTAAAAAAGCCAAAACCACATGGGTCAAAAGTTTATTGTTTTCTAAATATGGCCTTTTAAAAATAAAAAAATCTGCAACACCGCGCCTTCTTCATCTAGTTCGAGTCGAACGTGGAATGTTTTTTGCAAGGTTTTATATATTTATTTACATAAAGGTTTACCTACCACAAAATTAAGCTGAATATCCATTTTAAGAACACAAATTATTTTGTTTTAAAACAGCACTTTTTTATTTTGCTTAAAGAATAAGATTTTTTGTTGCACCACACTCTTTGGTGCACCTGCCCTTGTCCTAAACGGATGTAACCGTCGTGGAAATCTTTCACAGTGAATTTGAGCTGCTAGATTAGCATTTTGGTTTGCCTTGCCCTAAATAAATAACATATTGGCATATTTTCCCGATATAAAAACATTTTGTTCTACAACGGACAAACATATCGCCACTAGTAGGCACAATACACGACTACACAAGGCTTTTGGGTAACGGTGTTGCCAATTGTTTTTTAATTTTTTAACTGGAAAAAAATATATTATTATTTTTTATTTAAAAGTAGTTTATTTTATTAGCAAATAAATCTACTGATAATAATAAATGATACTTGAAATGGGCTTTTCAAGTATCATTTAGTATTATCAGTAGATTTATTTTAAGATTTATAAAAAGAGGGTAAGGCATGCTCCTAAATCACCCGGGAAATTAATTAAAGATAGTTGCGGCTAAAGGACATGGCACAAATAACATGGGATTCTGGCTCTCAAACGATTTTTTTAAATTTAAGTATGTTGTTCTTTAGGTCAATAGGAACATCTTTTAAATGGGACATTTTTGTGCAGGCCTATAGGGTGGCCCAAAAAAATCACTAAGAAGTTGCAGCTTAACTGTTTATTAATTCCAATGTAAATGCATAAAAAGAGTAAAATTTCATCTAAATCCAACGTAATAATATTTTATATATTTGTTAAAAGTCAAAATAATTTGATTTAACATTTAACTTATACAGGGTGGTCCAGTATCAAATAATTAATATGGATTATGCCAACTGAAATGTTAATATCGTGATATACTTGTATATGTTTTTAGAAATTATACATTTCTGACAGTTGATTAGGGTAAATTTAAGTTAAAATATTTTGGTTTATTGTCCCAAATATACAGGGATATTTGGAAATAAAGATTTTTTTAGGTTTCTTCCCACAAGATATTTTGTGACATAGAAAGAGGTACATAGTTTTAAAATCTGCACATTTTTCTGACAATTTTTTAACAAGTGTATGATAAAATTAAGCTACCAATAACTAAAATAACTTTCGTGTACACGCACAGGGTGAAGTATCTAGGTGGTTTTATTCACCATGTCTTCTGGATTTACCTATATTTTTAGGATGTCATACTTAACAATGAAAACAGAGTTTTCATTATTAGGTACATTTTTTTAAACGAAACGTTCTGTATATTTGACCAAGTTTTAACTCTTTATTCAATTCTACATCGAATAATTGCTGGTTTTTGAGATAATTAAGTAACTAATAAAGTAACTAAATGATATGACACACATAACATGGCATTCTGGCGCTCGAACTTTTTTTTTGAAATTTAGGTATGTTGCTTTTTAAGTCAATAGGATTATCTTTTTAATAGAACATTCCTGTGCAGGTCTACAGGGTGGCCCAAAATCACTAAGAAGTTAAGGCTTCCCTGTTTCTTAATACTAATTTAAACGTCTAAAAAGCCTGACTTATCATCTAAATCTAACAAAAAAATAATTAACATACATGCTTAGAGTTAAAAAATGTGATTTGCTATTCCACACATACAGGGTGCTCCAGTATCGAAGAAATAAACATGTTTATACCAAGTAATATGTTAATTTCATGATATATTTGTATTTATCTTCAGAAATTTCCTTTTGCCAGTTTTTTGTGCTCCAAGTCAAAAAAGCGAGCTAATTTGTGTGTGTTCTGTATGTGTTCTTTTACTAAAAATGAAGGTCTTCGGAGAAATCCTAAAAAAATCATGCAAGAAACTACGTTTTTGTTTATTGCTTTTATCTATCTTGTCTACCTTGTGGAAAATTTAATATCGAAACTTTTCTCCCAGTGTAATTTTTCTTTACGACCAATACTTATAAAGTAATAAGCGATTAGAGTAGCAAAAAATGATCATGTGTCTCTTTAATATGTCAAAATATGTTCGCATTATAATGCCCAAAAGTTGTTAAACGGGCATTTGATTTTTGTTTGTCATGAATATTGTTACGGCTAGTCAGATTTAATTTTTGGAATGTTACTTAAAATTGTATTTTTAATCAGCAAGGAAAGTTTTGAAAAAACAACTTTTCCTAGTTGTCTAAACATACAGCCAAATGACAAGTAATAAAGCCACAATCCAATAACTCAATTTTCTGGAGACATAGAGAGCTATTGTTCCCTAATTACGTCCTAATTGATGTGATTAGCGGTGTACAACTTGAATATAAATCTATTACTGCAAGGCCAATACCACCTAGCGGAGTAAACCCTATATTATTGCTCCATTATTCAGGAAATAAACAGGTTAAACCATAGACATACGTAATAGGTCCTATTGTGCACTATTGTTTAAGCCAATTACCATAACGTTAATTACCGGTTACAAGGGAGTATTCATAAATTTCAAACATAGTACAGACGTATATCTTTACAAACTAAATAATGCACCTATTCCAAAACTGCTAAAACGTCTTTAAATCCCTGATAGTCCAGGAGGCCACCGCACAAAAGCTGGCCAATAAAAGATACGCATGAATTTTTTTAAACCGTTTTTTTTTTTTTTTTAATATAACTCGAAAAATGTTGATTTTAGGCAAAAATAATATATAATTAAAATTGATGGTCTAATTAAACTACGTAATCCTTGTTTTATAAAATTTTTTATAACTCTTTTAGCTTTTGCGATAATAACAATTTAAATTTATTACAAAAGCGCAAATATCTCAAAAACTAAAAGTGCTGCAAAAAATTTATAAAACAAAAAATATGCTTTTTAATAAGCTATATAAAAAAGGTTATATACACATTTTTAATAATCGTGAGCACAAGTCATTAAGGAGATATAAACAAAAAAATGATTTTGGACAAAAATTTCGCTAATAATATTTTTTTGGTACAAGTAAGTATACCAACTCCGATCTGTTCAAAAATTGATCCAAAGTGTTCTATTTATTGAATGAAATAAACTAATATACATGTGCCTCGAGGCAATGGGGTATATCATGGTGGCACAGATATTTTATTTAGTTTTTCTTGGTCAAATGTACCCATTTCGGTCCACTTAAAACTTTAACTAAAAAGAATTTAAATTTTATTTTATTGAAAAAAGCGCCTCCTCTATCTGGGTTTTATATACCTAGCAGGACGCTTAACATTTCTCGATCTCCTATGCTACAATTTTATAGCCAAAGACAATTGTATTAAAATTCACTATAGACACAAGAACAATGAAAATTTTTTTTGGTTAAGGTTTGGACGCTCGCTTGCTGAGAATCCTTGAGCGAGCGTCCATGAAGAATATACGTGCCCGCTGCTGTATAAACAACACTGTTGCCAAACCAATAAAAAAGTAACAGAAAGTAGGAATTATTTCTGTCAAAATGGCTTAATTTATATTCGTTTTAATAATCTTAATTTTTTTTTTTTTAATTTTTTTCTTTATTTAGGTAATAATAAAATTTTTAATTATTTAAACATGTATTTGGGGAAAAATTTTTTTCCCCCTAAAATATATTTATACCTAGTATAAGAATACACGTTGATAAACATGATTTAAATTTTTTAAAATTTTTTTTTTTTTTTATTGTAAACATCCTTTCAAGAAATGTTTGTATAGGTTCACCTAAATTTATTTAATTTTTTTAAAAAAAAAACCAAATAAACGCATGTATTTTTTAGTTTTTTGCTATTTGCAAAAAAGTGAGATTTTTTAAATTTAAAAATTTTTAAATTAAAGAAAAAAAAAACGGCTTTTTTTTTGGGGTTTAAAAAAAAAAAAACTTTTTGTTTAATTCATTGCATATCGTATTCCTTTTTGTTTTTTTTTTTTTGTTTTTCCCCCTGTGGAATTAAAATTTGTATTCTTGAAAAAATGTGGGAAATCTATGTCAATATTATCCCCGCCGAGTGGTAAGAGCAGATAAATTTGGGGGTTTTTTCTTTTCCCCCTACAAGAATAGTACACTATGTAAGCAATTGATTATAAACTGTGGTAAGTATTTACCATTTATATTAAAATTTTTAGACAAAATTTACCGTATAATTATATGATCGACACTTTAAATTTATTCGGTGTTTAGAGTAACTTTTGATAGTTATTAATTTAAATATTTATATTTAAAGAGGGGGAAAAAAATCGTTAAAAAAAGCCTTTTTTTCACATTTATTCATTTAGGAAAGCTTTTTTCTTTTTTTAAAATTTTTTAAAAATCACTTCTAAGGTTTGGGGAAAGATCCAAATCAAAAAAATTAAAAATAGCAGTGGTATTAAAAAAGCTATTTTGTTTTTAAAACCTTAAAAATAAAATAACAATCCCTCGGGGTTTAAACAACCCCCATGAACTATGGGGGGACAATCATCCCCAAAATATTTAAAATCAGCAACTTTAAAAATTGAAAAAAATCAGATTTTTTAGAATTAATCAAAAAATAAATGTATATGATAGTCAACCACCCTTTTCTAAGGGAAAAAACCCCCCATCAGTAAGAAAACATAATGAAATCCTAGTTTTCCAAAATCTTATTTTTTATTTTTTTTATTCCCCAAAAAAAAACCACCCCCCCAAGGGGGGAAATTTTTCCCCCCAAAAAAAAGTTCCCCGGGATATTTGAGACATTCCAAAACATCCAAATATATTTTTTTTATTTTAAAATTTTTAGATTTTATACATTTGGGGGGGAATTTTAACCCCCTTAAGGGGTTTTTTTAGAAATGAACTCGAAAACCAAGAAGGCCTATTTTATACATCTGGGATGGAAAATATAAGGCCAAAACGCTTTTTTATAAACCAACATTTTATTCAATTTTTCTGTTAATTTTGGGTTTTTTCCCTAATTTTTTTAAAGTGGTTTATTATCAAAACTCGCTCTAAACTGTCCATCATATTTGAGATATCCCAAAAAAACTAAAAAATTTTTTTTTCAATTTTAAGTTGTATATGATTTTTCCCCTTTTTGGGGTAAATATACCCCCTTGCAGGGGGGGTTTTTGGTTAAAAAAAAACTAGAAAAATCAGTTACACCTGGTTTATAATACCCCGGGTCAAAAAAAAACCAAGACTTTTTTTTAAAAACTGTTTTTTTTTTAATTTTTTTCCATTTATAAGGGGTTTTCCCCCTTAGAATATGGTAGATAGTTTCATAAACAATTTCTTATTAGACATGTCCTAAAAATCCGATGTTTTACAATTTTAAGTTGTATACGATTTTATATATTTTGGGGAGTTGCCCCCCCATAGTCCATGGGGGTTGGTTTCAACCTTCTAAGAAATGGAGATGTATTTTTCATTTTTTGGGGAGGGAACAAAAAAAACCTTAAAAGAAGAACTTTTTAAACCACTACAATTTTCCAAGTCTTCAGATTTTGGGGTTTTTTTAAACCCCAAATGGGGGTGTTTTTTTTAAAAATTTTAAAAAAAAAAAAGTAATGCTCATCTTAATTTTTTTTTGACGAGTAATTTAGTATAAAATATATATTTGCATGTTTTTTTTTACCGCAATTGTTGGGTCGCTTATTATTACAAAAAAAAAGGCCTATATTTATTTTTAGGACTGAAATAAATTTTAAAAAAAATTTAATTTCGGGTGAATTGGGGAACCACTTACACGGGGAAAAATGGGAAATAATTAGGTGCGCTTAATTTTTAAATTTGAAGTAATTTTCTTTTTTTTTCAATTATATTTTGACCCCCCTTTTAAAAATCGGGATATTTAACTATGCACTACCCTGAAGCATGGGTAAAATTAATAAAAATGGGTAATGGGGCGCGGGGGTTTGAATACTTCATGTTTGTAGTGCTGCAAAAACCCGTTTAAATTGAATTTGTATCTGCTCCCCTTTCTCAAGATTTATAAAAAAAATCTTTTAAATTTTATAGAAATTTTTTTAATTTTATTTTAAAAATAAAAATGCATTCATTTAAGTTTCGCAATTTCTAGTAATTTGTTTCATATTCCACGTGTAAAGACAAATATTTCATTTTTTTTTAATATAAATTTTTTAAGATTTAACAAAAAAAAATCTAAAAAACTTTTTAATAGAAAAATTAACATTTTTGTTTTTTTTATTACTTTATTTTTGATAAACTTAGAAAATAAACATATTTGTTAAATTAAAAAAAATATTTATGTTGATTTTACATCCCAAAAAAAGGGGGTCGGGTCGTGATTTTAAACAATTACCAAAATTTTAGAATAAACAATTGTTTTTTATATTGTTCTTAATAAATAGGTATTTGAGTAATATTTAAAAACTATACAATTCAGACCCGCAACCCTTATACTAGTTCTATTTAGGACTTTTGAAACACTCTGTATTTACATTTCATATTAAATGATGCCCAATTGCACAATGATTCCCTTTTTTCCTTAAAAAAAGTTCAATTCAACAAAAACTCTAATGTTATTTTATATCAACAATAATAATTTATTTATTCACTAACAGTGATGGCATACTGGCCAGCGTACCAGTCTCTTAAATAGGCCTTACGAGGGATTTTTTGCAGATTGGATTTCTATGCGGTTTTTTGATTTGATTCGTATGGCTACAAACTTAATAAACAAATTTAATTAATGGAAATGAAAAACTGGATTTGCGGATTAAAAAATGCATTTTTAAGTTTACAATTATATATTTTTTCTAATTACAAACTATAAAATGCATTTCAAAAATTTATTTTTCTAATGCACAATGGCAGTTGTTCTTTTTTCCGTTAATAAAATTTATTCACAAAGTTTTTAGAGGTTCATACGAATCAAATACCAAAAACCGCATTTAAATCCATCTTACAGCACAAAAAATTCATCGTGCTACGTGCATTACTTCGTTTACTCGACAAATATCTGTGCAAAAAGCAGTTTGTTGTTTTTGCAACATAAATATGTGCGGAGGGAGCCTACGTTTAAATAGACTATGACATAGTAAGAAGTCAAAACGGCAACGCTGAGAGGTTTCCTCAGCAGGTAAAAAATTTAAAAATTCCCAATAAAATTGATTGTCGGCAAAAAGTATTTATACAAAGAGACTGGGCGTCTATAGTGATAACTACAATTGTCTTTGGTATAGCTCATCGTTTAAATATTCTTATTATCGATATTAATATAATTTATAAAGACACTTACTCGTTTAGAATGATCTGAAGAAAATTTTAATCATTTTTTTAACATCAAAAAATTTTATGTAAAGTTTATGTAGCGGTAAATTTGTAAAACATTTATTTATTAGGCTGTTTTTTCTGGGCCTACAGTCAAAAAATATAAATAATAAAAACATAGGACATAGGGAAATGGTAGGCGTCCCGCCAGATATTTTTTTTGGGTTAAACTAATGTTTAAACTTTAATTTCATTATATTTTTAAGTAGTTAATAAATAGGTAAATACAATAATTGGAATGCGAAAGGCTTTAAGCCTAGAAGTAGTAGATAGCTTAATAAGGGGCCATCCATAAATTACGTGTCACCTTAAGGGGGGGAGGGGTGTAGAGGATTGTGACATTGTGTGACAAGGGGTATGAGGGGGTCACAGCTTTGTGACATCACATGTAGAAATCTAAATTGTTAAAACGCAAAACTTACATGTACACGAAAAAACTTGAGTATATACAGGGTGTAAAAAGTATGATGCTCATCATTTTAATGGGCGATAGTGGAGCTCAAAATAAGTCGAAAAGTTTATAGGCACATATGTGTCAAAACTTGACAGATTTTTGTCTAAACGATGTTAAAGTCATGCACTTTAACAGCAGTTATTTCTGTAAACCCTAACAACTGGAAACTTTTACAAATAAAAAAAAATAAATAATTTTTTAACAATTGTTCTCCCAGTTAAAAATTTAAAAAACAAATTTGGGAACAGAGCTATCTTTGTGCGTAAATCAGTTGTCCAAAAGCTCACCTAAAACCGGACGATATTATTGCTTTTTTTTTAAATCGGTGAAAAATTTTTCCGATATGTTTTAAATTCAAGACAAACGTATTGCAAGTGTCCAAAATAATAAAACGGAATTTTTAACAAAACTAATTCTTTAAGCAAAACAAAAAAAGTGCTGTTTAAAAACATAATAATTTGTGTTCTTAAAAAAGGGTATTAAAAAGGCAAAAAATTTTGTGGTAAGTACAATTATTTTTTAATTACAAATAAAAAAACCAAAAAAAAATTGATTGTTTTTTACTTAAAAATTTAAAAATGAAAATAAATTGGGAAAAAAGTAATTTTTATTATTTGTATGTACTTAAATGGAAAATCCTTAAAAAAAATTAAAAAAGCAAAAACACCAAAAAAAATTCAAAATTTAGACTCGCTTCGATGAAACAGGCGTGGTGTTGCCAACTTTTTTAAACTTTGAAAGGCCGTATTTCGAAAGCAATTAACTTTTGACTCATATGTTCTTGGCTTTTTCGACTTGTTTTGAGCTCCTCTATTGCCCATTAAAATCGTGAGCATAATACTTTTTACACCCTGTACATGTTTTATTTTGTCAACTATATATATTTGATTTAATGTTAATTCCATTAAAAAATATTTTTTATAAAAATAAAAAAAAGTACTGTCTGGTTTATTCTTAGATGTAAAATTTCAAAATATGTAACATCACACTAGGGGAGAGGGGATCCTACAAATGTGCCTAGTTGTGTCAGGGACGGGGGGGAGGGGTTAAGAAATCCCGAAATTCGTGTTACGTAATTCATGGATGAATCCTAAGAGAAATGTTTTAAAAGTTTAACGCTAAATAAACCATTTTAAAAAAATTGAGTTAATTATATAATCAAAATTTTTTCAAAATCATTTTGAACCAGTAACTGTCTTTTAAAATTATAAATATTAATATTTAAATCGATAAAAAAATATTTTAACAATAAGCTATACACATAGTAGCATAGGAGATTGAGAAATGTTAAGCGTCCTGCCAGGTATATTACACCCAGATATAGAAGGCACCCTTTCTTTTTTATAAAATAGAGTTTAAACTTTTTTTTAGTTAAAATTTTAAGTGAATCCAAATTGGGTACAATTATTGGACCAAAAAAATTAAAATAAATATCCGTGCCACCATTGCCTCCAGGCACATGTGTATTAGTTTGTTTCGTTTAATAAATACACACCCCACAAAAATTATCGCATCACCAATATTTTAGGATATTTTTAATATTTAATTTTATTTTTTTGGGACAATCCGTATATCTATATACTTAAAATATATTTCTGATTTCTTATCATGGGTAAAAGATGATCGGAATTTCTTACACATTTTTTTGGAAGCAAAAATGTTCGAGTAGATCATTCCTGTGTTAAAGAATGCATTGAGATCTTAACGTTCTATGCAAATAGTGTTACTGTAAAGTGAAAATTTAAATTGAATTTGGTTAATAATAGATGTGCCTCAACGTTTAACAAGACATGTGACTAATGAAGAAGCCGCTAGAACCATTGCGCTCATAAAAGACGGCCGCAGTCAAAGTTATGTCGCTGGGGTAATGGGGGTTCAACAAAGCACCATATCCAGAGTTGTTAATCGATACCAGGAAACAGGACAACTAACCAAAAGACCCGGACAAGGCCGCAGAAGGGTAACTACGGCAGCAGATGATCGTTATTTGAGATTAACGGGGTTAAGAAGTAGGTATACCACCGCTAGAAGGCTGCAAACAGATCTGTTGGCTGCTCGTAATGTTCGAATAAGCCTACAGACAGTTCGAAATAGGCTGAGAGAATCAGGTTTACGAGCCAGAGTGCCAGCTAGAGGTCCACGTCTTACCAGAGTACATCGAGTAGCAAGACTGCAATTTGCTAGAGAACACACAAATTGGAATATTCAAGATTGGTCCAATATTTCATTCACGGATGAATCAAGATTTTGTCTGTATTCATCAGATAGGCGTGTACCAGTATATAGGCGACGTGGTGAACGACACGAGCAGGTTAATTTTCGTCAAACTGAAAGCTTTGGTGGTGGCTCTATCATGGTTTGGGGAGGAATTTCTTTCGAGGGTCGTACGGAGTTAGTACCAGTAAATGATGGAAGACTAAATGCTGACAGGTACATAACCGATATCCTAGAACCCCATGTAGTGCCCTATATGCCCTATATCGGTAATAATTCTGTGCTAATGCATGATAATGCTCGTCCACACGCTGCTAGAGTTGTTCGGCAGTACTTAGAAGAGGGCGAGATACCCACCTTAAATTGGCCTGCACGTAGCCCGGATCTTATTCCGATAGAACATGTCTGGGACCATCTAGGATGGCAAATTCAGCAACATCCGGCACCAATAAGAACACTAGATGATCTTTAAAATGTTCTTCTTGACTTTTAGGAAAACATGCCGCAAGAATACCTTCAAAACTTGTTTAGAAGCCTTCGAAGACGAATGGAAGCTGTAATTAGAGCAAGGGGCGGCAACACACGCTATTAAAAACTGATTGGCTGTTTTAAGCTTAAATAAAGTTATTTTTTTGTATACATGTTTTGTACAATATTTTTGATATTTTTCTATCTTTTGGTAAATTAAAATTTTTGTCCACTGTAGATTAAACTGATTTAAAATAAAATGTTGCAAAAGTCGTATCTATTCATGTTTTGTTTATTAATTATTAATAAAATTAATAAAACGGAAAAATAAAATATTTAAAAAATAATGAGTGATGCGATAACTTTTGTGGGGTGTATAAAACATTTTGAATATTGTTATTAGCAAAATTATTAATGGCCAAAATCACTTTTTTACTTATATCTCCTTTATTACTTGTTTTATTAGAAATATGTATAACACCTTTTTTATAGAGCTTATCAAAAAGAATATTTTTGTTTAATACATATTTTCATAGCTTTTTTAGTTTTTGAGATATTTGCGTTTTTACTTTAAATTAAAATCGTTGATATCCCATAAACTAAAAGAGCTACAAAAAATTTTCTGAAAAAAATAACGTAGTTTTATTAGACCATTAATTTTAGTTTTATACCTTTTTTTCCTAAAATTAATAGTTTTGAGTTATATTAAAAAAAGCGATTTTCAAGAGTAATACCACGAGTGCTTAAAAATTACCGATAATTTTCATGAAAGCTTGTTATTTATAATTCCACGAGTTCGAAGAACGAGTTGAATTTGCACAAGCTTGAATGAAAATTATCTGGTTAATTTTTATGCACGAGCGGTATTTAGGAAGAATATTTCTAGAATGGAGAAATATGGGACTATTATACTATTAAAATGGTTTTTCTTTGTCATACAATTGTCAATTTCATGCAACATAATTAAAACTATAACTTAAATCGTTTTTTTAATTACTTTATCTATTTATCATGTACATGACCAAATCGACTCATTTTGACTGATTTTGACGTTTTTAATTGACAATACAAACAAACAGGTTCGATTGTTCCGTGTTTGTAAGTAAGTGGAAATACCACGTTGTCTAGGCAACGTGTAATTCCCGCTGAAATTTTTTGATTTTTCACGTGTCTTATGGGAAAATTTATACATGACTGAAATATTCTAGGATATTTTTTAAGTAAAAAAAATGCAATTTGAACCCGATAAGCTGAGGCAGCAAGGCGGCTTTGAATTGAGTGTAGTTCATAATAATATAAAAAAATGTTTCATGCGTATCTCTTATTGGCCAGCTTTTTTTGCGGTGGCCTCCCGGAGTGTTATACTATTATTAAAAACAAGTAAGACCTAACATGTAAGTCAAAATACTATAAAATTTAAAAGAATCGAAAAAGATACGGCAAAATTACCTAAATATTTTTAAATAAACATATCTAAAACAAATCTGCAAAATTAATCCTGACAAAAATAACGTTTTTATCTCAGCAAACCCTCAACGTTGTTTTTTCAAAGATTATATTAGAAACGTTTGGCAACATTATACGGAAACTTGTCCAAACAAAACTTTCTTCTTATTTACGCCACGTATTTCTTTGAGAAGTTTCTAGAAGTGCGCTAGGAGCATCTTAAGCCGCCATTGCTGTTGTTCTAGGCCGTTGTGTGTTTTCTTAAGTCTCGGAAACAACTTTCATAAGCTCGAAATGTTTATAAGTTTAAGGTAGAACGTGAAGTCGCGACTTGACTAGGTAATTTTATATCTTGCCGGGATTTTGTAATAAAAAGGATATTTGGAAGTGGAAATTCTTAAGTTTTGAAGTGTTTGAACATTAAAGCTAGTTACGAAATAGTTTTCGATCAGGTTTTCGATGTAATAAACGCCCACTGCTGTAAAAACTTATAATTTAACCAATAAGTATCGAAAAATATTAAATTTCAGCCAAAGAAGTGAATTAACAGGTGTATTAACAAATGGGGCGGATATTTTGGAACGCCGATAGCAAAATAAAAGGGGGGACTTTTTTTCGTAACGCCAACATAAATTTTTTGGATTTGGCGATTTTCATGTGGGGCAAGATCAAAAAACAAATGACATTGCATCATGAAAACAATGTAGTTGTATTAAGCTGTTTTAACAGTTCAAAAGATATTTAGCCGCAATTTTTCTATCTGTGCATGTGACCTTTTTGGTTTTTAAAAATTGTGGCATTTTTTTTTCAAGCAAGAAGAATATGGCAGATGCTATTTTTGGCAGCAAATCGGCTATTTTGGTGATTATTTTAGTGTTACTTAAGGTATCAACTATAAATTATTTGGTGCTTGTAAAGAAAACCAATCACGGAATTCGTTATTTCTTGATTATACATTCGAAAGTTTATAATTTTTGAAACACTTCAAGTAAAAAAATTGCAGATGCTTCATGTCTTTTAATTAAATTTTAAAAACATAGTTCATAAAATATAAACTAAAGAGATGATACGATGCCGTTATTTGACGTGTCTCTTCTTGAATAAGCAATGTTGCCAGATGTTTTATAATAATTTGTTATTATTGAAAGATGTTTTTTCCGTTTAACAGAAATACAGTTTTTTATATAGAAAAAAAAATAACCAGAACTAACAAACAACACCTTTTAAACTATAACCTAGTTCTGATTAGTTCTTGGTTAGTTTTGGTTCGGTTTTCCTCGTTAAACTGTAAATGCCAAAAACAGGATATGTTTTTATTGCGTTTTGTAACTGGCTGGAAATTCAAATATTTTTGATTTGATGAAAATAATCTTAATGGTAATGGCAAAGTTTTTATTATAAATTATTACTATTTGGGTTTGGCAACACTATAAACGTCGCATGTATTTATCACACGTAAATCGTAATTATTTGAAATAAAATGTCAAATGATGACCAGCTTTTAAAATTTAATTTTGATTTTCTTACTGAAAACTATTTTTCCGCAGTTATGTATATATATATATATATATAATATATATATATATATATATATATATATATATATATATATATATATATATATATATATATTATATATATATACATATATTAAATATTAATATAAAAAAATTATTATAATCTATGAATTTTATATTTATACTTAAGTTTTTTAATATATATTAATCTTCTTTTGAATAAAATAAAATAATTATCAAACAAATATATTATTTTTACAATAAACTATAAATATTACAATATTATATAAAAATAAAATATTTTATATATATATATATAAAAATATATTTTTATAATATTATTTATATATATATATTATATAAAATACACTTTTTTATATACAAAGTATATATAATATATATATATATATATATATATATATATATATATATATATATATATATATATATATATATATATATATATATATATATATATATATATATATATAAATATATATAATTATTAAATACATTGTAAATGTTTTTTACTACAAAACTAATACTGAAGTTTTCCATATCGCACGCTGAAAATAACAAAAATTGCCCCATTATTTGCTCGAAACTAGCAACGATAATCCGTAATACGTTGCGTGATCGAGGCTGTAATCTAATCTCAATCTTGCAGGAAAAGTTTCGGTGCCACCTGTTCCCAGCGAAAAAAGAAGTCCTTTTATAGCGGAAAATTGGAGTTGCAGGTATAATTGTTCTGCCAAATTCGACCCTTATAGATTAAGGATAATCCTGCCAACGATGTGTTTAAGAAAAGAAATGGTCAGCGAAAATGATTTTTATCGAATCCCGTTTAGCTCAATAATACTTTTTGACTTACTTAGTATTATGTTGTAGAGTAAGAGCCTATGACCATCAGATTTACGTCATAGTATAAAAGCTAAAAAATTCACTACGCAGTATTACCAACGGGGGTAGTAACGATTGGCTACTAAGTTTCCCAAAAGTGGTATACCCTCAAAAAATTTTATTTTTTAGGTTTTTTTGTATGACTTACATAATTAATTTGTATCAGTTCCGGTTTCACCGAAAATGACAAGTACTTTTAAATTTTAAATAGCACTACCTGAATATATTTTTTTATTTCGATAGAATATGACATTCTGAATACAATGACACCTCATATGTCCGTTTTTAAAACTTTTGCTGTTAAATATTAAAAAAATTAAAATTCCAATATAGAGTGCTGTGAATACGTTTTAACGGTTAATTTTAACTAAAGTAGATATAAAAAAAATCAACTTATCAATATTTTGTTTCTTACAGCTTCTCCACACGAAGTAAAAGTTTACAGAATTCTATTTATGGTCAAACATAATATAATATTTTTGTTTTTAATGGAACAAAAAAATAAAAATATTACAGACGGAAACACCCAATAACAAAAAATATTTATGAATAAAAAATAAATTTTCAAAAAATTATTCACTATAATGTCTGGCTGAGGTTCGTCACGATTGCCATACAATTCCAAAACATTATTTATTAATTTATTAGATTTAATTTTAATTGATTTATTAACCTAAAAATTAAACTAAATAATTTTTTTAATTTATTTTTTATTTATCATTTCTGTACTGGCTCTTTTTCCCTATAACATTTTTATTTTTTATGTTAAAAAAATTGAATTTTGTACGTCCGTACTTGACATAAATATGCATTGTTTGATCTACTCAATTGTTTTGTATCACTTCCGGTTAAACCGGAAATGATTGGTAGTTTCAAATTTTATGTGATATGATATTTTAAATGCTATATTGTCTCTTTCGAAATATGCTAAAAATGACGTATTACCTACGTGTCATTTTATTCAAAATGTCATGTCCAATAGAAATAAGAGAAAATACTAGTGATGCTATTTACAATTTGAAAGTACTAGTCATTTCTGGTGAAACCGGAGGTAATACAAAATAATTGAATAGGTTAAAAAATGGATATAAATGTGGAATATCGATTAAAAACGTTTTGTTAAAAACATATTGATTTTTGAAAGTTTACTTGGTCTGTTTTTTATTAAGAAATAGTGTACACTATTTTATTCTTTTTTTACGCAATTTTATTCTTTTTTTACGCAATCGCCCTTATAAAAAGAGTATTTTAGGGCTAGGTGGGTCCAAAAAGTGTGAAATAGTGTAAAATATAACTGAATAACGAATAGACCTCTATGTTTTACTATACCCACCGCTGTGTTTGCACGTGGTTGGGCCCAGTAGGATCTTTTGTAACTTGCGCTGGAGTTGCCGGTTATCGGCAACTCCAATCGCTAGCGAACGCAACGGAATCTGAAGCTAAGGCGAACAAAAGGCTTAACTCAAGGTGTTAGCATACCGTGGTAATGATAGAATGACATCATATGCCTTAAACAGTTGTGTCCAACGGTGCCTCTGAGATACAGGGCGACCTCTTGGAGTATCTAGCCTTACTGAGGTAATGCGGGGCTCTGCCGTGGTGGACTATTCCTTTTCTAGCTTCAAACAGAAAGCTGGACAGAACCGCTTTCATAGAAAAAAAGTGACAAAGGTGCGCTGACCGAAACGGATAAATCCGTTTAGAGAGCTGCCAGCCAAGTTCACAAGCAGGCAAAGGTGCGCCGACCGAGACGGGTGAATCCGTTTCAAAAGGTACCCCCAAAGTCACAGGCGCCTGTTTTACGGGAAAGGGCTAATCCATCCAAAACAAACAGGTGCTTGGAAAGGGATCCCTGAATCCAAACAGAAGGCTGACAGAACCGCTTTTGTAGGGAAAAGGCTCTAGCTTTAAACAAAAACAGGACAGAACCGTTTGCATAGGGAAAGGTCGGAGATACGGCTTTAGAATCATCTGGTTCCTGTAACAAGGATCTGGTAGCTACCCACGTCACTATAACGGGAGAAGAGGGCATGACGGATCTAATCATCTGCTCGTCATACTTTTCAGGAGACAGGGACACCAGAACACATATTGTGCTCTCTCCCAATTTAATATCGGATTCATTAGAAGCCTAATCCTATTGGGAGAAATATAAAAAGGTGTGAGCCACAATAGACCGAGCGGTCGCGGTGGAGGGCGTAAAAAGTCCACTCACTTTAAACCTAACCTAACTAAACCAAAGATTGTCACGAGTGAACTACCTTAATGATTTCAACACCTAATATGCGAACCCAGATCGTTAATCAATTGCCCGTATTAATACGCTTCTTGGTTAAATATCCATTTTTACCGGACACCCTGTATAAAAAATAGACAGGTACAGATCATTAAAGCAATTTTATTTTATCCACTGATCTACAACATTGTGTAGGACACCTCATAAAGCTTTCACAGTTGTAGGTGTCCGTTCTCATAAAATAACTTCGACTGCGAAGGAAAAATACAAAGAGTATTTCTTTAATTGATATTTATTGTAGTATAAATAATAATCAAGACAGACGTATTCGAAAAGATTTACGAGCTGCTCTTAAATTGTTTTTAAATTAGACTAATGTATTCTGAAAAAAAATGGTCCTAACTTTATGGGTTTACGTGGGCCAAAGTTAATTGAAATGGCGAATTTATTTTTGCAACTCGAGACCCAACATCTGCCAGGAATCATTCAGAAAACTAAATTGCTCTTGTTAGTGTCATGTGTATGTTAGGTCCATATCGTTATGGTTGACTTTTCGGATACATTTTTTACCTAAATTAATTAAAATAAAAATATTCGTAGATCATTAAAAGGTGGCAGAGTCGAAGTAGTTTAAATTCAGATTAATATTGAATGAAATAAGGTACTGTTAAATAATGTATCATCAAAACAGGGTTTATTATTTTATTTATTTTTTAACTGACGCAAGTCAACATATGTTTTATTGAATTTTAAAAATTAAATGGTGGGTAAAAAATGACCTCCATAAAAAAATGAAGTTTTGGTTGGTAAAAAACAAAAGACGTCCTAATAATGTTACAACATGTCAAAATTAAACAAATTAATCACAAGAAAAATTAAAATCGAAGATTTTTACTTTTTTGCTAATATTTTTAAAACTAATTTTTTAAGAAAAAAATTAACTGCACAGTAAAAATCAGTATTAAAATTTTTCCCATTTAAACATCTCTCTCCCTCCCTACATCGTTTCTTAAAAAATTGGTAAAAAGTTTAGTTGGTTATAAATGTCTATTGCTATGATGCTTGGGATTTTCCTGAATCTCATTAAGTATTTACTCTTTTGATTGAGAGTTTCCTACTGGTTTTTAAGGCTCTTTTTTTTGTCTATCGTCAGCAAAAATATATAAAGGATTGATTGTTGATGTGAAGAAGAAACAGAGTTGGTGACCAGTACTGAGTCCTGAGGCACCCCTGCATTAATTTGGTATTACTTTAAAGAATGACCATCTACAATAACTGATATACGTCGATTAGAAAGAAAACTGAAGAACCAAGAACAAAGCTCATGAAAAACCGAAGAAAGGAAGTTTATTAATTAGCCCATCATGTCAGACCTGGTCAAAGCTTTGGATATGTCAAGAGCAACTATCTTGGATTCACCAAGAAACTCAAAAGACTTGTTCTAATTGTATGAGCTTTTGTGGCGAAATTTATACAGTCTGTCTGTAAAATTTTGTGTTTTTTAAAATACTTTAAGGTTTGGGAATAAATGAATTTGTCTATTACCTTACCAAAAACTAAAAGAAGAGGTATTGTGTGGTTAGAAGGAAGAGTTTTAGATCCTAAGAGAAGAAAGGATATGTTTAATCCTTTTAACTATAAAAATAATATTGGACATCTCATGAGGAACAGAGGCAACTATTGGCACAGGAAGACTAACGGGAAAATCAATGGTATAATGGGCAGCAAATTGTCTGGCAAGTAGTTCGGCTTTTCCTTTAGAGGTAGAAACAATTTTATCTTTAAAAGTTAGGACCAAAAAAGATTTTGTACAAAAGTTTTTAGCAAACGACCAGAAGGATTTACTGTCATTCCAGCAAGAGAGGAATTTTCTGGGAGAGTTTGATTATATTGATTCCTAGCTTAATACTTCATTAAGTTAATTTGTATCTTATTTTTTTATACAGTTAATAAAGAACAAAAATACACTCGATATAGTCCAATCATTATAGCAAAAAACAGGTCATTTTTGTAATTAATGTTAACAGATATCTGCGCCATGACTTCCGGAATAACCTGTAGATTACTAAAATCAAAAATCTAACTCTTTCACACATTTATTTCATGTAAGTTTGGAGAACATTGTAAAAATGCTTGTGAACCTAGCGCGTCGAGCGAAAATTCGCTACCGAGACGTATATTCTGTGCTGGGTGCCACCTCCACGGTCGACTCAGTACGTCTCGGTCGCAATTTTCGCTCGACGCTCTAGGTGCACAAGCGTTTTTAACAATGTTCTCCAAACTGATATGAAAATGTAAGATATACATTTTGTAGCTTTTAATCTCAACTTTAAAAAGCTGTTTTGAAAATTCAAATCGGACCATTTGCCTAATATTCACGGCACTTGCAAGATAAGGGCTTAATTTGTTTATAGTGCAATTGAACAAGAACTATTAAAGCGACAATTTTCATCTTTGGGGAGCTCAAAGTATGTGTTATTGACTATCATTTCCCAAAAAATAAGCCCTTTATATTGAAAATTAACGGAGATACGAATTTTTGAAAAAAAAAGTCTGTTTTAAGGGTTTTTCCGACTTCTCTCGGTGAAAAAAGGTCGGATCGGGATTTTTCAAAAACCATTTTGTGGGTTTTTAAATTCTTTAAAAACGGTCTTCTATGAGAAAAGTGATACAGCCAGTACTTTTTGTTATATTTAAAAAACCGAAAAAGGCCCATTTTTAAATAATTATTGTTTAAAAAAAATTAGTTGAAAAAAAAGTTGGATTTTTGATTTTAGTAATCTACAGGTTATTCCAAAAGTCATGGCGCAGTCAAATATCTGTCAACATTAATTACAAAAAAATATATATAATGATTGTACTAATAAGACTATAAATACGCTCTTAAAGCCTTAAATTTAATTTCAAAATGCGTCGTTTACTCGCAATTTTACCCTCCTTTTAATACAAACACCGACAAAACTTTTATATTTAGTTGTCATTTTACTTAGGGTCACTTTATGACCGTTCTCATAATATTTCTTTACTATACATCCCCTCTTTTTACCCGGCATTCTGTAATTTTAGTAAGTGCTTAGCAAGTTTCTTGTCTGTTTCACCCTCGCCGAAGAGCAGCCCTTCATGTTTTCTTGTGCGGATCAATTCGAACTGGAGAATTGGAGGTCTTCTTTATAATTTAATCTTAGACTCTAGTCTTTTAGATCTTTAGGGATGTTACGTGATTAAGTAAAACAGTAATTATAGAAAAGCACAGTTTAAAGAGATTTTTTTGGTAATTAAAATTTAACAGTAAACCACCAGAACTATCTTTAAAAAAAGGTGCACAGAACCTAAAAACTAAAAACCGTACAAAAGTAAGTTTTTCTCTGTTGTTTTCTATAAAAAAACTGCCAAAAGTAGCCATTTTTTCTTTTAGAGTAAAATGTTTTAATAAAATGTAGCTTAAGGTAGTTCTTTTGCTACAGTCGTAGAAAAAAGTTTACCCCAGAGTATAAAGGAACGGTCGGTCAGCCGTCGAACAGTGGGACGAAGCGTCACTGTTCCACCCAAATTACTCTACAGCTCATACAGTTTACTGTTTAAGCTTTTTTTTAATGCTCGTCTCGATTTTTGATTTGGGTTTTTATTTTCCAGAAATGTGTCTACAAACCTGGATTTTTATGAAAAGCAAGAATTTTCGGCGTTAAAAATAATGAAGATTAGGATTTGGCACACATTTTTTTGCTCAAAATCTTTTTTTAAAGCCCTAAAAAACTGCCCAAAAATGAGGTGCAACATTTTTGATATTCCCACAAACGGCGATAATCTTTGAAATGTTTTACGCAAAAGGGAATATAAAAACGTGCAGAAAAAATTTAATTTAATAAAAATTGTTAAAAATCATTTAAGAAATACGAATAAACTTTTTTAGAATTATTGAACATATTTTCGGCTCTCTGGAAAAATGGCCGAATAGAAAAATTGTGAGACTTATGCAAAAATTCTAAAAAAATCACCTTTTTTTTAAAACAAAATGTATTCAGGAATATGGGTGAATTTTTTTGGGTTTTTGCATAAGACCTAAACTTTTTTATTCGGCCATTTTTCCAGAGGTCCAAAAATGTATCCAAAAATGCGGAAAAAGATTATCCATTTTCCTTGAATGATTCCAAACAATTTTTATTGAATCAAATTTTTCCTGCACGTTTTATGAGTCCGTCCCACTGTGCGACGTAATTCATAAACCACAAGTTTTTACTCTGACTACTATTTGCAGCTAATCCCGTACAGCCGGTCCCAGACACTACGTGTATTCGGCGAACATTCGGTATTCGAGCTTATTCGCGTAGCGTGTGGGAGCCCAACCTTCGACAAAGATTCGTACTTCGTCATTTTCCAGGAGGCTGTCGGTAAACTGGCACGAATGAAAGAATCTCGTAGTACGGCGAAGTGCCGCGTAGTTAACTTCGACATCGCTCCCAGACGCTACGGCTTTGTTTATATGTTTTTTTGCTTTAGCGCACCCCTCAGTTTGTTGTGTATTGCTTTGGTGGAGGGTTGATTTGGTTTTTATTTGCTGAAATGGAATGGAGCAACGAGTTAACGTTAGAGTTTATACAATTATATGAAAACGAACCTGCAATTTGGAACCCACAGATTCCAGAACATGAGAATAGAAATAAAGTGACTGATGCCTGGAATAATATTAAAACAAAGTTTTGCGTGGAGTGCTCGGTTGTAGAATTGAAAAAAAAGAAAGACTCTTTGATGGCAATGTTTCGCCAGTTATTTAATAAAGTGAAAACGTCGGACGTTATTGAGAAAAATTTAATTTAACTATTTTGAGTGTTCAGGAAGTAGTACGTCAACTACCTTATGTTAAATAGAACACCCTGTATATTATAATAGATTTAGATTATGTGGAAAAATCTAACCTCATTATATCCTGTGCCTAAGTTAAATAGCTTCTGATTTATTCTTCATATTCAAAAATGGACACAACTTTTAAATTAGGAGCTTAAACGCCCTTAGGCGGCTGTTTATTTTCCACGTAGCGTTTTGACAATTTTTTTTCAGTTTATTTAGAGTTTCTTTTGTCATTCTATTAAGTAACAGCAGTGCACCTTATGACATTTTTTCCGTAGCAAGGTCTTAGTAGACTATTTTATTTTTTCTATTCAAAGACAACATCCACCATCTTCTTTTCCGTTCTTTTTTCCTATTTTGTAATAATACAACACTGCTGAAAATCACACAAGTAGCAGCGACAACCATCTGCTCTTGATCACTGTCCATTTTGAACTGCAACGCCACGCCACTGAAAATCAAGACTTTGGCATCTCTACTACGGGAAATATTTGTCACTGGACGCATTTTTCAAATAAAGTAGCATGTGGGATGGTGGCCGAAGGTGTAGTGAATAGTTCGAATATTCGCACATTCGCCGAACATTCGCCAAATGCACGTAGTGTCTGGGACCGGCTTACGACTAACAGCTCGTTTGTCCGGCAATTATTGTTGTCTATGTGCTGCAAATTTATTTTTATAAGCGTGATAAAATAAAAATAATAAATAGTTTACAAAATAAACAAGAAAAAAATGAATAACGTTGAACCTGTTGTGCCTAGCCTAATTAAAGGTGTTCGTGTCGAAGATTTACAAGAATTAGCCAAAAATTTAAAATGGGGAACGGGCTGGAACAAGTATCAGTACGGATCATAATATTTTTCCCATTTAAGTTTAATTTGTGATGCAGTATTTTGAATGGACCCCAAATTTAAAGCTGTTCCGCATAAGATCGAATACGCTTTACCAAAAGTTAGAAGTTCTTAATGCTTGAAAATATTGTTTTTATAGGGGACTATACACACAACACATTAGGTTTGTTCGTTATTCAGTAATATTTTACACTATTTTACACTTTTTGAACCCACCTAGTCCTAAAATACAGCTTTCATAAGAGTGATTACATAAAAAAATAATAAAATAGTGTACACTATTTTATAACAAACAGACCCAGTATACTTTTAAAAATTAATATCTTTTTAACAAAACGGTAATTTTTTTTTTAATTTTCTAATATTTTAATTAATATTACATAAGTTTTTTAAAAATATCGTAAGAACCGTTTTCGATATATTCCAAAATAAATGCATGGCTTTCATACATAACAAATATCAACAATGTTAATTATCCTCAGTTTGAGGGTTAATATCCTGTTTCAAATACCATAAAAAAAATTTATTTTTTTCATCATTAGATAAAAGGCGCATTTATTAATTACATATTTCAATTTTATTTAATTTTAAAAAAAAATTTAGAGTAAACTACCTTAAAAAACAAAACAGAATTTAAAACTTAATTACAAAAAACCCTAATTATATTTCATTGTGTTTGTGTTTTAAAAGGAGCTATGTTTAAATCAGTATTTTTGTTTTTTTATAATATGAATAAGTGTATGTGACTGACCTTTGAAAATTTGTGTTTAAAATGTATTACTCTCTCTTTAAGTTTTTCAAATGGAGGTTTTCTCTGTATAAGGAGGTGTTGCTTAACACTTTATTGTTAAATAGTACTAATCTTATATTTATAAATTTGGAAAAATTTCAAAATGAAACACGTTATTGTGTACATTTACAACGCAAATATTTTAAAAACATAATAAAATTATTTCGAAAAGAAATATAAACGACCCGTTTTTCTAAATCGTCTGCATCTTTTATAGTAAATTTTTAAAGTCTCAAGAAGTCAAAGTAATAATCTTTTATAATATGAAATATAAGGCAAATATAAAGCCTGCCACAGACACAAAATGACTCTTATTTGTCGTATTTTTTTCCTTTTTAAAGGATAAAGAGTAGTTTCTTCTTTGTCCTCAAAGATTTACGAAGCTATGTGGTATGCTTTGAATACAAAATATATGTTTTGGGATCAATGAATTTAATAAATCGGAGGTTTATGAATAAAAGGGAGACTCAAAGGTTTCCAGTATTAAATAATAGTAAAAACAGAAATAACAAACGTCTATTATTAAGGAATTAGTTGTAAAGAATATTCATCAGATACAAATAACAAAATTTACCCTTTGGTGTTTGTTTTAATAATTAACTCGCATGAAAACAAATATTAAAAATTAAAGCTAAAACCATGAGAGAATGAGGTTATTTTAGGAAAACTTAAATTTATTAACTTACCAACCTTCTTATTTTCGGTAATAATATATGAACCAACTATAACTACAAAAGGTCAGTTTTCCACCTACAAATAAAAAAGGTCGCAATCGACAAATATCGCAGATGAGTCTGGATTTCAAAACTTTGTCGAATGGTTAAACTTAGCATCAGTGTAAATGTGGATAATTGAACGGTAAAATGCTCTAAAAAAGCAACTAGTAGACCTAATCTATAAAATTTCAATTGTTTACCGGTGGTTTAGTTAATTTGTGTATGTTTTTGTCATGAAATTTTTTGTATGGAATATTTTGGCATGGCATATTAATATCGGGATATATCTTTATAGGATTCTCTGACCGGTCACCAGAAAGATGAACCAGAAAAGTGGGTCTAAGTCAATAAAGATATCTTAAGGAAAAACCTTTCATCACCTTTAATATTTTAAGACACTGGAAAAAAGAGAATTAATATTCCTTTAAAACAATTCCTGACGGAGAGAAAACCTAGAAGCCAAGACCAAATAATGAAATATATGGTAATACACTTATTATTTTATAGGATAAATTTATTTATATGTTTCTAGCAATCATTTTTAATATCAAAAGCACAACAAGCACTTCTAAAAATATTATTTAAACTTTTACAAAAGTCAACAAAACTGTCTAGGGATTTACCATAATACCATAATTTTTTTAACCCGACGGTATAGTTTGTCTGAAAGTATACCGTGTTAGCTTTTGCCTACATTTATGGATTTTACCTGCCTGGTATTAAAGGACAGGACATAAAAGACGGACTCTAATAATATAAAGATTTATAATTTATTGTTTATTTAGGTAGGTATAATCTTAAAATTACATTAAGAATTTAAATATATGCAAAGTTTTAATAAATTCATAACTATATTATCTATACATAATTACATTTTTAATCTAAATATCTAAATTTAATTCTGTTTCACTATCAGAGTCATCACTGAGATTAATTACAATAGGATTTATGTTGTTTTGTATAGAAATGTAAGAGTCCTCAATTTTTATAATGTGCTGTACTAAATTTTTCCAGCTCTTAACTGGGATGTTAGTAATTACATTTTTTTTTATCAAATTAACAACACTAGGACTTAAAGTAGGTGTAACATTTTCTGCTCTGATCTTTGATTTTACTTGGTTCCACAAAACTCTATGGGGTTAAACATACAGTGATATGAAGGAAGGCGTAAGACAGTATACCCAGCCTGTTCAGCCAAATTATCACATACATATTGTTCTTTAATTGCATACGAATTTAGGACTTTAAAAAATTGCGGTTTTTGTAACTGAATTCAAAATAAATATCATTTTCTATCAAATATTGTGGTAGCCTGCGTTATCCATGACAATAACACTGTTGTTTGGAATATTTTTTAAAAGATAATTTTGACACCAGTTTTCAAAAAGTTCTGCACTTGTATCCTCATGATATTCCAAGCTAGAATCCTTAATATTCTTTGCAGACAACAGCAAGCAGTTTGATACAAATCTGTCTTCTGAACGTGTATTGGTAATGCGTTTTCCTTTATTTGAAGGTGCTTTCGTCTGACAGTTTTGACTGGAATCAACCCATCCTTTGGATACTGTGTCGTGTGTATCGAACCATGTTTCATCAAGGTAAATTATGGATCTGTTTTCTAACCTATATCTTTTAATTTCTTGAAGGTAATTAAATCTCCAAGTGCGTAATCTGTGCGATTCCATTACTTCTTGTCTTTTGTCTATTTTGCGGTATTTAAATCCCATTTTACAAACAACTCTATGGAGGGTGGCACAACTAATATTTATATTGGTTTTGTCTTCGTCTATCTTCTTTGTCAGATTATCCAAGGTAGGAACAACTCTGCTTTCATAAAGACAATATATTTCCTTCTTATTAGGTCCTGATCACTATTGTATATACGGTGAGATTAAAAACCACTACGTTTTTTCTTTTGTTCAATTCTTCACTAATAATAATCTCCCTTTTCGATAATATTGGAGTTTTTGTAAGTAGACAGGTTTGTTTTAAAGCTTCTTTTTTAATTAGTCCACTACTGATTAAAGTTTTATACACATTTTTTCACAACCTGTTTTGCATTTTATCACAAATGATTTCGACGCGACATAGTTATGTTCTCGTAAAACAACTTTTTCGAAACGCACAGTAAAAACGGTTATTCAACACTGCCACTAAAATATAAGCTGATATATTTATATCCTAATGGTCAATACTCAAGAAATACCTAGCACACCCTTGCCAGGTTTACCCAATAACAATAGGTACCTAATAAAATCGTTAAAGGTTTATTGGGGTATTGTCCGTCAAAAGCCAAAGCGATATACTTTGAGACAGAATATACAAACTTCATAAAATAATATCGATGAGCTTTGCAGACGAAATTTACGAAAAATCAAACTTTTCAAATTTTGCCCATATTTTAAAGATCTGGCGCCTCTCGTTGCCAAGATTTACTTTTCAATTTTGCAAAAGACCTTAGCTGGACATCTACAAATAGCCGTTTCATTCAATAAAGCAAGATTTGAAATGCACTTATTTCAAATTTATAATGCCCTCTATCGACAAAATATTCTCAAAGGACTTATCGGGTGAATTATGTTCCGGAAAGTCATGTTTATACTCACAACGAGGTCTTATATTAAATTTTCTTTATGGATTTCTCATGGTTTGCCGCGTTTCCAGAAATTTATCGAATGTTTCAAAATGGATATAAGTGAAACACCAGGTGCACTTTTTACCGAGGATTTAAAGGATATTTTACTTAGATTTATTTGATGCATTTCAGGTAGGGGAACTCCTAAAGTGAATTTTGATATTTTTGTTATGATTTATAGGTTTTTATAAGAGGGTGTTTAGACGTTTTTTCGATATAACTTTTTATGTTTACCTTTGACCTTTTTTTTTATTTGGCACTTGAGTTGGGGCGAGATAAGTTATGCAATTTGAAAAATATGGATATGTCGTGAAAAAATAAAAAGGTTGGAAACAAAATAAATATGTTTGCTGGTAGTTTTAAATTATATCAACATAGCAAAAAAAAACATTTAGGTTTAAGAAATAAACAAATGATAAAATAAAATGAAAAGCCCACAAAACTATACAAACCATAATAAATCAAAAACTATTTAGTTTTTGGCTAGCTCTTTTTTATTAAAGAAATATTTATACATATACAGTACGTCCCAAATTAGAGATATGATGTTATCGATAAATTTTTTAAATCGAAACACCAGTTTTCTTAAAAGTATTCGTAAAGAGCATATCAAGTTTTGTAATAAGTGGTGTTTCTGGGCTAAATATTGTTTATGCAAGCTAATATTTTTAAGTTGGCAAGGCGAATAGTCCTACATATTAGTAAATTTAGTTTTTCAGATATATGTTGGTTGACATAAGAATTCAGGACCGTACTGGATTTCGTGATATTCAATCTAAAATTTTTTACTTATAAAAGTGAACATTAAATAAAGGATAGTTAATCCCATATATTTTGGTTATAACATAACTAAAAACATAATAATCCAAAATTTGTTTAAGTACTTTTTATCCCTGTTTGGGTAATGTTTTCATATCTTCGACTTATCACAGCTCTGAGATGTGTTTCGAAGCGTTCCCGAAATGGAGATACAGAAATGTCTGTGATCCATACTCTTCTTCTTCCCTGGGAGCCGTCTTGGTTTACTACCGGAGGCAGCGCAGCTTCTGGGGCTTTTTGTACCTAATCTCCCATTATCTTTTATACCAATCCTCCCATAAGTCTGGTTCCTTCCACAAGTCTGTATAACCCCGAGACAGGTTGGTTGATATATTCCTATGGGCTCATTTTCGGTTGACCAAATAATGCCTCTCTTTTGTACTTCAAAGCTTTACATTCGCACAGGATATGGAAGGCTATTTCTTCCCTCTTGTCGCACATTCTGCAACTTGGGTCCACATTGTATGAGCCCATCTTGTGTGGGTGTCCTCTTAGGCTAACTACATGGCACGATGCCATGTTAGCAGTCCTATTGTTATGCGAAGTCTTTTTCTACTTTGTCTGAGTAGTTCTTTCTTCGTTCTTTTGGATGGGGTGGATAAGGCCTTTTCCATGTCTTATTCTACTGAGGATTCCCCAGTATTTCTCGTGTTTGTTTCGAATCCATACCCTGGTTTGCCCTCGTGCTGTGGTTTTGGTCACTCCAAGGGCAGGTCCTCGTCCAAAGTATGGTGTGGATGAAACCTGTCTAAAAATTATGTATTTTTGTGGGTTTTTCTTAATACCGATAAAAATAAGGTTTAAACTAATCCGAGATAAACCAAATTATTAATAAATATGAAAAAAAAATTAATTAATACTCAATATCAAAAAATAAAACTACAGCAGAAAATATAATAATCCTTAAAACCACCAAATGCATTAAAAATCGAAATAACATATATAAAACACAAGGAAAACTTAATCAGAAAATTAAAAAGCTACAAATCCTTTACTGGGTGACAAACGTCAATCACCTAATTCTAGCAATTTTTGTTTTTTTCAAATAGCCGGATCCAGGTGCGTCAACTTAAAAATGTTAGCTTGCATAAAGAATAGCTGGTACCTTGTACCTAGAGCTAATTTTTGCCTAAAGTGTTGGCATTACAATGCCCATAGCTTTAAATTTATTAGTGTAACGACCACTAATACCCAATAAAAGATGTTAAATAAATGGTAACTTCCAAGCTGACATTGGGATTCCAAAAAGAACTGAAAAACCTGGGAGAACGCAACAGGGTACCTCTCCCGTAACATTCGGGTATAGAAGGCAACGAATCGCGGATGAGCTAGCCACCCTTTACTTTGGACCAGAACCTGCCCTTGGAGTGACCAAAACCAGAGCACGAGGCCAAACTAGGGTATGGATTCGAAACAAACACGAAGCATACTGGGGAAGCCTCAGTAGAATAAGACATGGAAAAGGCTTCATAAGGGACCCATCCAAAAGAACGAAGGAAGAACTAATCAGACAAAGAAGGAAAAGACTTCGCATAATAGAAGGGTTGCGAACAGGGCACGATAACCTAAGAAAACACCCACAAAAGATAGGTTTATACAATGTAATAATACAATACAATGGGGACTCAAGTTGTAGAATGTGCGACGAGGGGAAAAACAGCCTACCATATTCTGTGCGAATGTAAAGGGTTGAATCACAA
>JAHBCN010007247.1:0-44475 GCA_019359885.1 Listronotus oregonensis | reverse complement strand
GCTGCTCGTTCCGCTGTCTTTAATAGAAATGCTCCAATATTAGTTATTTTGTGTGCTCTTACTATGCAGCAATGGATCCGTGCTATTGGCAATTTGACAAGCAGACTCAAAACCAGCCGATTATGCATACAATCCAAGCTTAAAAGCCAGACCTCCTTGTTGGCGTGGGAGGTAAATACAGGAGATCGATGAGCGTGTTGCATCTTAACCGTTGCTCCCTTGTTACTACTTTGATTTCCGGACTGTTAGGCTCTCCGTAAAGGTCTTCTAGCTCCCTATTTGTACGAATTCTGTACCTTCCGTTGTTGCGTCTACGGTTGGACCATAGATTTTCCTGAGTACTCTCCGCTCAAAGACTCGGAGGCGTTCTTCATTTGCCACGGTCAGCGTCCACGTTTCACATCCGTACATTACAACTGGTTTTATTATTGTTTTGGATATGTTTATCTTTGTACGCCTTGATGTCTGTTTTGATTTTAGTAGATTGTGAGTTGCATAGAGGCATTTGTTTCCGGCTTGTATTCTATAGTTAACTTCTTCTGTCCCATCAGTGTCATCTGATGGTGTTGTTCAAGGTATTTAAATTTTTTGACATGTTCGAAGTTGTAGTTATCCATTGTAATGTTGTCCCTATTTTGTCTCTGTTCTGGTCCGGTTGTTTCTGGTAGAATAAATATATTTTGTTTTTTTTTCGTTAATCTTGAGCCCCATATTTTCAGCATGATGTTTAAAGTTGCTAAAGGTATTTTTAACATTAAGTCTGCTGTTTCCAATGATATAAAATTTAAACCCGCAAAACCCCGGAATAGGTTAGGTCATTATTTTGAAAGACCGTTGCTTGGGGGCAATTTCAGCCCTTCTCGTAACATATTCAAGAGCAATATTAAAAAGCAACGGTGATAGAGCATTCCTTTGTTTAAGACCGTTGTTGATATCAAACATAATAATAAAATTGCGTTTTTATTGGATTAAGTCCTATGTGATGTATCTATCAATTAAAAGATTCTTTTTATAACCATTGATTTCTTCTTTTTCTCCTAGCTGCTCTCCTATATTACTTAGCAGCAATAAAAACGCAATTTTATTATGGCGTGGATTGACTACAAAAAAGCATTTAACACAACATCTTACGAAGTACTGTAGCATCTGTTTAAAGATCTTAACGTAATTCGATGTATTGACCTCATGGACCCCCCAGGCGGAGTTCACGCCTGAGAAAAACACTTTAAATAACTTCTTAATTCCGACAACGACAGCGACACTTACACACCGACCATGCAGACAGCTGAAATACTGGATGTCTTGCCCACCTACGAAGAGGTTCAACAAGCCACCTTAAAACTTAAAAACAACAAAGCATCAGGAAGCGATAATATCCTCGCAGAATGTTTAAAATGTGGAGGAGATACATTGTATAAAGAATTTTACCAACTGCTAAAAGCCATGTGGACCTTGGAAGAAATACCAAGTGAATGAAAGGAAGAAGTCACTCCATACACTAAAAAAGGGATAAGAAATGTATTTATACAGAAGTATCGGTACAAAATTAAAATAGCGTCCCTAGAAGACTGCCATAGCAGAAGAAATCGGGGGAAATTTCCATGTGGTTGGAGGAGAGGCCGCTCCACCACGGGCCAAATATTTACCATCCGACAATTAATGGAGAAATGCTGGAAATTTAACCGAGACCTCCATCAACGGTTTGCCGGTTTCAGGGGAGCCTATGACACCGTCCGGAGAGTAAGACTGTGGCAAGCGATGGAAGAACTGGGCTTTCCGAAAAAACTTATAAGAATGACCCAACTATGTATCAACGGCTCAAAAAGCAAAGTTAGAGTTGGACAAAACTTCTCAGAGGTGTTTGATATCAACAACGGTCTTAAACAAGGGAATGCTCTATCACCGTTGCTTTTTAATATTGCTCTTGAATATGTTACGAGAAGGGCTGAAATCTGCCCCCAAGCAACGGTCTTTCAAAATAATGACCTAACCTACTCCTGGCTTTTGCGGGTAACGTTGATATCATTGGAAACAGCAGACTTAATGTTAAAAATACATTTAGCAACTTTAAACATCATGCTGAAAATATGGGGCTCAAGATTAACGAAGAAAAACAAAATATATTTATTCTACCAGAAACAACCGGACCAGAGACAGAGACAAAATAGGGCACAACATTACAATGGATAACTACAACTTCGAACATGTCAAAAAATTTAAATACTTTGGAACAACACTATCAGATGACACTAATGGGACAGAAGAAGTTAACTATAGAATACAAGCCGGAAACAAATGCCTCTATGCAACTCACAATCTACTAAAATCAAAACAGACATCAAGGCGTACAAAGATAAACATATACAAAACAATAATTAAACCAGTTGTAATGTACGGATGTAAACTGGACGCTGACCGTGGCAAATGAAGAACGCCTCCGAGTCTTTGAGCGGAGAGTACTCAGGAAAATCTATGGTCCAACCGTAGACGCAACAACGGAAGGTACAGAATTCGTACAAATAGGGAGCTAGAAGACCTATACGGAGAGCCTAACATTGTCCGAGAAATCAAAGTAGTAACAACGTAGCAACGGTTAAGATGCAACACGCTCATCGATCTCCTGTATTTACCTCCCACGCCAACAAGGAGGTCGTGGCCTTTTAAGCTTGGATTGTATGCATAATCGGCTGGTTTTGAGTCTCGCTTGTCACATTGCCAATAGCACGGATCCATTGCTGCAGCTAGTAAGAGCACACAAAATAACTAATATTGGAGCATTTCTATTAAAGACAGCGGAACGAGCAGCGGAGAAATTAGGTCCTAGATTTGCAATAGAACCTAATGACGACCAATCACTTATAGGATTTGAGTCTAAAGCTGCAAGAACTTGCTGTCAAAAGAGCTGAACAGCAGATGCTCTTTAAAGATTACATAAATAAGCCTCAGCACGGAGTATTTTACAGAAACAGAGAAAGACTCAACCTATCTCAAAATCTTACGATTGGGTTTTTCAAATCTGCTAGGCTCAAGCATGAGGCCGAGAGTTTCCTACTAACATGCCAAGATGGGGTGATTAACACATTGGTATACCAAAGTCAGTTTTCCCACATCCTTGATACTGCTTCTCGAGTCTGTCGACAACAATCCTAAGCCCATATGCACCTACTGTCAGCTTGTCCACAGCATGCTTGCAGTGGTTACATTCACCGACATAACGATGCACTTCGGGTACCTTAGTATTACCTCTGGCATTACTATGACATCGATGAAGCAGCAATTCTGAAAATGACAATTTCTGCATATATTGGAATTTGGAGGGTAAAGGAAAGGAGAAATAACTCATATTATGGGAGACGAATTGAAAAAGTGTTCAGCTGTAACCAGTGAATAGGTAGTGCTAGCATAGGCAAAGGGTATGGTACGAACATAGCAGTTGTTGACAAATTGAAGTTTGCCGACTTCAGAAATTAAGTAAAAATAACCTAAAATAAATAAGTGCTTTCAAAAAACGTGAAAGTTTGTAAACAGTGTGACTGTTTTCTTGTAAAATACTTTTTGAACAAATAAATAATTAAGCAAAGTCTTATTTTTAATTGCATAAATCATAATTAAATAAAATAATTATTGAATATACACCTGTATGTAATGGTCTATTACCCTAATTTCTCTTTAAATCATCCAAATTATTACAACCTTCCTCATTATTGTTTAAAATTATAAAATATCTGTAAACCACAGGAAAACACAAATAAAACCGCCTCTGACTGCCAGGTGGGAAATTTAACCTGTGGCTACTGTAGCGCCACCAATTTAACGCATTTTGTTGTACAGTTAAAAATGTTAAAGATATTTCTTCCTTCTTTTACCCTCTATATATTAGAAATATGCGTTTCCAACTACGCATCAAATTCACGTAAATTATCCTGACCTCGTTCTCTTAGATAAAAAAATCACTCTATGTATGTAATAGAGTTCTCTGCCCCAGCGGAAACTAATATCGATGTCAAAAAACAAGGGAAATGAGCGGAATATCAAGATCTTCCTGTCGAACTTTGGAGACTTTATCTGGAGTATAATGTGCGATTGATTGGTTGTTCTGATTACACAGGTTAACATTTGATCTACGCGGAAACGCCGAAAGCGGTAAGGTGCTACTAGGGTTTTTGGGGTCGCTGATTACGATAAGAGGGTCGGTTAACCTTCATCACAGTCGTTTAATCTTGTCAACGTTACTTTTGAGAATAACCTTAACTGGCACAAACACATTACATACATAGCCTCAGCAGCTTCAAAAAAGCTTGAATTCCTCTTTCCAGCCAAAAAGTATTTATCTTCTTTTAATCTGTATAATCTGCATCTATCCCAAATCAGACCCTCTTTAGAATATTGTTTTCATGTCGGGGGAATGGCGTCTCCTACAACACTTAGCATTTTGGACTCCATTCAAAGAAGAGCTGTTCGTCTTATTAATGATCCCATGCTTACGGAGAGACTTCCTCCTCTTGCCCACCGTCGAGCTGTGGGGGATCTGTCGCTTTTCTATAGGTATTTTTACGTCTTTGCTCAGAGGAGTTGGCTAGTATAATTCCTCCTCTGGCAGCTCCCAACAGAGCAACACGCAGTGCAACTTTTATGCATACTTTTACAGTTCAACTAGAGAGACCCCGAACTTTCCGATTTCTTCGTTCCTTCATTCCCAGAGTGTCCAGACTATGAAACCTGCTACCCGCAGAAGTTTTTCCTACCCCTCCCAGTCTCCAAATATTTAAGTCCCGTGTGAACAAACTCCCTCTCACCACACTTAAGACACCCACAGTACGTTAGTACTTAGGCCTTAGCCTTCGTAGACTGTCCAAAGATTAAAAAAATCACGTCAGGTTCAAGGTCATTTGAAGGTCAAGTGAAAAAAAAAACCCATCGGAAAAATCTGGAAAGATTTATGCATATGTTTTCGAGGTCGCTAAATCCGAATGCGGCATTTACTTACATCTATCTTAGTTTCGAAATCTGAGGTCAGTTCATGCATAAGGTCAGGTTCAAGGTAATTTAAAGATCAAGTAGAGAAAAAAGCATAGAAAAAATCTGGAAAAATTTATGCGTATAGACAGTTCCAGAGTGTAAATAAACGCCGGAATCGGATTCAGCAACCTCGAAAACATATGCATGATTTTTTAAGGTTTTTCCGATGATTTTTTCTTCACTTGACCTTTAAATGACCTTAAACCTGACGTGATGGGGGTAACCGACCCATTGTAATCAGCGACCCCAAAAGTCCTAGTAGCACCTAACCGCTTCCGGTGTTCCCGCGTAAATCAAATTTTGACCTGTATTATCGGCGTTTTGGAAAGCATAAAGGATAATGTTTTGAGGGAGCTGAATCGTATTTCTGCATGCAAAAATACACCCTGTTAAGGAATTTACTGTTACTGGCCGTTCTAACACGAATTTTTATATAGAAGAAAAACTTGGCACCAAATACTTTTAGTTAGATCTATTTATTAAATTAAATATAAGTGCAAAGAAATACAGTAAATTGGTTTGATGTTGACAAGACGATTCTTAGGAGGTAACTTATTCACTTTTACAAAACCCTTAACTTTAGGTATGGGTCCCCTCTACTTTATTACCCACTTCAAAGAAAGGGAACCCAACTAAATTTTACAATGGGAACAATGCAACGTAAAATAAAATATTTACAAAAGGGGTTCTTAGGACAACAAACAATGTTAACATTCTGACTAACATTTATAGAGAATGGACAACCCTAATTACATTGGAAAGGTTTTATATTGCCAATAAACATTAAATAATAAAGTTTGGGTAAATTTGTTTAGACAAACCTAGCTTCTTTGTGGTCTTTTAGTTGTCTCTTAAAGATTTTTTATTTCCCTTATTAATAGTCAAACCCAATATTAAATGAAATATAAAATATATAATTACCACTTATCAAACTATACATGCCTAATGTGTAGAGATTTTCAACACCTCCCCCCTTATTGAGAGATTTTTATACCCTTATTAATAGTCAAACCCAATATTAAATAAAATATAAAATATATAATTACCACTTATCAAACTATACATGCCTAATGTCTAGAGATTTACAACACCTCCCCCCTTATTGAGAGATTTTATGTAACGTAAGTAAATAACATCTAGAAGACGTGAATTAAATTAGAATAAGGTGGAAACTTCTTATCCATTACGGCCATGTGATGCACTCAATAGTATAATAATTTTAGATTATTAAACAACTGATCTTAAGTCTAATTAAAGTAAAAGTTAGTTAAAAACAAGTCAATTATTATTAACCTATGTATATAAACTTAAAATTGTAAACCTTAATATTACTTTTTCCTAGAAATATAAAGGTAAAAATCATTTAGTCTTTAGAGATCGCCTAGAAGGTATATATCCTATAGGTCGATTATAATTATTAGGGTTTATTTTTACACTTTCTTCTTCTAAAATATTATCTATAGGTGAATCTAAAGAGGTTGACGGAATATTTCGATTGTAATGCACTACGTGTCGATTTAATTTGGAGATGGTTCTACTGACTGATTTACTCTAATGCATATGTTTGGTATCATGCCGCAACAAGATGTTTTATTTGTACATTTTTCATACAATATATAAGTTAAGAATAAAATTAACAATATCGCAATAATATAAGCAGATGCTGAATGTATATATGTGTTTAGAATGTTTTTTCTTTTGTAAATCGTCTGTTAATTTTTTTATGTCCTCTAATTTGTGACTTGCAATATTTAATTCGGGAATGTGTTTACTAAGGGTTCTGTATTGTTCGTTTAAAAATATTATATATATATATATATATATATATATATATATATATATATATATATATATATATATATATATATATATATATATATATATATATAAATATATATATATATATATATATATATATATATATATATATATATATATATATATATATATATATATATATATATATATAATATATATATATATATATATATATATATATATATATATATATATATCAATCGTGCATCTTCTCTCTTGCGCTTCCACTTACCTGGAGCGAGAATCGTTCATTGAAACCATGGCAACCTCTGTTTGCGGCCATTTTCCAACTGGCAACCATGGATTTTTGTAATTAGTATATATAAAACTTTAATTTTATATTAAAAAATAAAAAAAAAACAGGTAAGTGTAAACAATTAACACTGATATACCTGTTTACAGCTGGCAACCTTAACGCTGCGTCTGACTGAGAGCTGGCAACCATTTCTTTTTCAATTTGTGACATTATTATATTTCAAATGTCGTAAAATTTATTAAAAAAACATATTGTTGCAATTTATGTTAGCGAATTAATCATACTAAAATTAATTACAGATAAGTTGCGGCTAATTTTTTATAGGCAACCTATCCCTAATCCATTGCATACTTCCTTAACATTCATTTAAAATTGGTTGTATCAAAAAAACAGATACCTGCAGAATTGAGCAGTGCGATCCTGTACTATAAGGTACTTATGATAAACAGAATGAGACATTTTGCAAACTTTAAATACACAAGAAATAAAAAATCACAGAAATTCACTTCGGAAAATATCGGAGAAAACTGTTCTTGACTGTAATAAGTCTAAAAAGGTGAGTGGAAGGCCAAATGTATGAAATAAATATGTAATGCTAATTTAATGATCATATTATAATAAGATATTTATAAATATACAGAGGGTTGTGATAATAGTGACCAGAATAAACATTAATGCATGATAAACTCTAGGCAAAACCAATAATGATTGACTCATGGAAAATTACTTAATATTAGGATTAGATTTAGATAGAATAAGGTAGATTTAAGTATAAACTAAGTTTTGACCGCATAATAACAAAAGTGTTTGGATTTTAATAAGAAAAAGGACAATTTTAAAAATTGGTGAAACAGTGCTTTTGGCATCCAATGATGCTATAAGAAGTTTTAAACTGGCCGTAATAAAAAACCTAACAAACTATATATCAAAGATAAGGAAAGAAACCATCTTTCTCGTGATATAAATATATTTAAGGAAAAAGTAAAAATAAATACTTTAATATTCGCGTATAGTGCGGGACGCGTTAACAGACAAAAATCGAGCCTATTAAACTCATATTGTGGAGTTAATATAAAAAGCTAAAGGTTATGATTATTCATAAAAGATGTGTAAAATTATCATTTATTTAGATTTAGTATTAGTTATAAGATTTAATCGGAGGAATTTTAAAATATAAGAAGTCAGAAAGGATGACATCAATTTGTTTACATGCAAATAATTGTGACAAGATCAAAATAAAACTTATATAACTATACACCATTAAAAAGAGCATTAAATTTTCTAAATATCAAGTGAGATTATAGCTGCCCAGATAATAACAGCAAAGGGAGGCTTAGTAATAAAGTTAAAATTTTATTATTCAAAACTGCCCTATTTGTCCAGCTAAAATTCTATCTATGTGCCTGGAAAGACGCCATGTTACCTAAAATAGTGGCAATTGTTCTTGGGGTATATAAACGAATTAACACCGAAAACAAGAGATTAGTTCAAATTCAGTCGCTAAAGTAACCACGCTCCTCCAGGGGTAAAAAAAGACATAAGAAAGCGGTTTCAAAGCTAAGTGCTAGACATAACCTAAAAAGTTGATACATATTTTTCTTCCGAAGTTTTATGTTTTAAAGAAAGTAAAGTTAAGTAAAGTGTATATAAACATTTTAAAGTAAATATAATCAATTTACCTGGAGGTAGTGACAAATCACATAAAATCTGTGCCGATTTCCATGACATAAAAAAATAAACAAAGGTCGTCAACCAGCTGATGAATTTGCAAAGTGAACGTCATCCAATGGTATCCAGTTGATGGTTTTTGATAGTCCAGTTCAAATAAACCTTTCTAGAAGACATCGTAGCCTGTTTGTATTAATATTATATCCTTTTTACTAATTAGCAAAGAACTTCAGTTTTGTAACAACAAACAGGTAACCTAGAATAGACATTTTAAAACCGAATAAGGTTAATAAGATTTCTCGCCGCTAGGAGAAAAAGGACAGGCCCAGACTTAGCATAGATATTGTTTTTGAAAGATTTAATTTTATTTAATAAATTGTGGGACCAAATAAATATTTTATGATAATAATAAATACGTAATTTTAATTAAAAGTTAAAAAAATAAATAAATAAATTTTCAGTAAAGACAAACTAATCGAATCAAATAAATTTTTCATATTTTTTTAATTTTCTAAATTTGTCGAAACGAATCATAAAATAATAATAATAATAATAATAAAAAATATTATAATAAAAGTTTATTTATATTATTTTATTTATATAAGATAAAGGTTTTAATTAATGTAATAGTGTTGATATCCTGATAAGGACTTACATAATTTGATAAGTGTTTGATATTCAATTTTCATCATAAATATTTTTTGTCAATAAACAAATGTGTCAAACATTTATCAGCCTTTTATTTGTATAGGTTCGTAAGGCTCTGTTGAATACTGAACTCACCTGAGGTAAGCGTCTACACAGTCGGAGCAAAATTCAGCGCCCCACAAACAAAAAAATATATTGAATATAACAATCTCAATCTAATTTAATTTAATAAAATCTAATTAATTTACATACCATATACATAACAAAATAATTCTCACATCAAAATTATATTAATTTAAAAATATATATATATATATATATATATATATTATATAATATATATATATATATATATATATATATATATATATATATATATATATATATATATATATATATATATATATATATATATATATATATATATATAAAATTATATATATATTTATATTATTTATATTTTTATTATTATTGTAGATTTTTAAATTTCTGTGTTCAAAAAAGATTTGAACACGAAATTTTTCAACAATGGTTCACTTATACTATAGGTTGTCGAGAATAAAGGATTTCATATAACAATTTTACTCCAAATTTCCTTACAAATTAAAATAATATAATATTTAAAATTCCTAAAGCTATCCTTTGATGCATTAAGACACAGCATGTAGACCGAGGAAAAAAGGCATCTTTGAGCTGTCGCTATGGTGTAAAAAGAATACTATAGGGTCATTTAAAACTTTTTCTTACTGGCCTCAGAGATATTGACCTCCAAAGAGCTTCAATCAAATTAAGTTTTTTGTTCATAATTATTGAACTGCAAGGTATATTCCAATTGTATTTTAATAAGATGTAATACCAAGTAAGACTCTTCAAATTACTATCAAAGAAAGTGTTGTGAACTACTGACAGCTGCAGGGACAGACTAGCTGTGAAACTTATGACCCTCTTTGTTACGCCCTGCATTATTCAGAACTTTGGACAACGTTTTTTAACCTTTTACTATTGACTAAAAATTAAGTACTCTTCATTTATGTCGCTAATCCTAACCGTTTTCGAAAAAATGTCACTTTATTTACACTATTAGTCCCATAAGTTCTGTCGAGTTAAACACAAAAAGAAGAAATATTCTCAATTCGTCGTGCTCGCGAGTGTATCGGGCTTCACGGAGCCAGGTTGAAACCTCTTATGAAGTTTTTAACTGAAAGTTTATTTTTTACTATTATGTTGGCGACAGGACAAAATTTCCCTTTTCATTATTCAGATATAGATGCAGCTGTAGATACAAAAGAAATATTATAAAAAACAAATGTTAAATAAAATATTAGTGTGATGGTGAACCACACTTTAAAAAACTTATTTTGAAGGTGACAATGAGTATGAATAAAGCATGTGTATATCAAGGCGCAAAAATTATTTAATATTATAATTAATTAAAAAGATGTTTAAAAGTAAAATATTTACTGGTCTTTCGTTAATAAATGTTTTGTTTATGTTAAGAAAGTACTTTATTAAAAACCTGCCCCAGAACAAACCTATAAATCCATAATTTATATAGCTAAAATTTGATGTCGCTTACATTTGTTCATGATAAGACAATTGATTCTAAACTGCCTTGTTTAATACATTCTGAATTACGGAACATTGTTGTATTACGCTTCAACACCGCCTGACTAGCATTTGGTGGACGCTTATCCTACAGTTTTAACCAGGGATGTTACGGAGGTTCGACTACGGAACTTCCGATTGATATTGCACTTCCGACTCCGAATTTGGCTCCGATTCTATTAAATCGGAGGTTATAATCAGAGGTCGATCAAAACTTTAGTCCCGCTGCACACATGCGGTTTTTTACCATCCGGCTCCGCTGCGGCGCCGGAATTAAGGCCTAAAATACTAACAGATAGATCAAGTGATGCACACTTGTGTCCGGTCCCGTTGCGGCGCCACGCCGTGCGAGCCCGTCGCGGTTGTTTCGAACTGTTGTTTTCCATGAAACCGCAGCAAAAACGCAAGTATGTGTGCAGGCAAATTTGCGGCGCCGCAGCGGAGCCGGACAGTAAAAAGCCGCAAGTTTGCAGCGGCGCTTACCGTGGTAGCGAAGGTGCGGCGGTAAGAGGGTACGAACAAGTTTATGCTTGTCGCGCGGAACACTTTCACCTCATGTGCTTCAAATATGCTCGTTTTTATTTTTAACACCACGGCAGGTGTATTATTTGTAGCTAAAATTAAACAGGCTAAATAGTGTTAAAATTGTTTTGTTTTACTAGATCTACCCTTAACAGTTTTAACACTTACACATATCTTTCTTCTGCTTCCGATTGCGGTTCCGACTTCGATATACCAAATTTATAAACTCCTACCCCGAATTCGGTTCCGATAAAACCACCACCGCAACATTCCCAGTTTTAACCAGCTCGGTACACCATAGCATAGCAATGCCTATTACAGCTCCGCTTTCGGTGGATGACTAGCATAATACGTTTAGGGTTTTTTTATTTTATCACTCTTTAAAGAGGCAATCAAACTACAATTTTTATATTCACTTCTAAATATTTAATATGATAAAATATTAAATAACTAAAACCTTGTCAAAATTAGACCTTTATTTTTAAAAATCAACTTGCATGCAAAATAAAGATTTAGATTTCGAAAAAGAAAATAGAGCAAATACAAGTATTTTGAAAACAAAATCTAGGAAATGCGAGACCTTAACTGAAACTATAAATAAATTAGAATGACTTTGTGACTTTATATTTGCATTTTCTTTTATGGTTCGAATATTTTACAAAATTTAATAGGAATGTGTAATATTTTTAAAACTCATTAGACTTTTTACGTAATTAAATTCCAGAAGCAACTTTATGTGTAACTATTATAAAGAAAACGCAGTGTTGTATTTTCCTTAAAATTGTTTTGGCATTTTGGTTTTTGAGTATTTTTTTGTCACATTTTATTATTATCTAAGATTTAACTCCGGACACTTTTTAAAATCAAACAATAAAACCATTGCCGTTTTTGGTTTGCTAGATTTAAACATTAAGAAAACATATCCTATTTGGTATTTAAAGGTTCCTAACTAGGTCAAAAGGGGTTTATTTGCAAAGACTAAATAAATAAAATACCCCTAAAGAACCCATTACCTAAAAACTAAAATGACCAAACCTATGTACCCAGTTTTTTAGAGTAAAGCCGCGTATTCATCACCAACCAAACTTGGCTTTAAAGTATGATCAAAGAAGATCATTTCTTATACTGACAAAACTTTACTGTTGTGTATAAAGAATCTGAAATCAAGAAAATACTTTCAGTTATTATTTTATATAAAGAATCTGATAAGTCATCTAGAAAAAATGTAGCATGTATATGTATAGTCCTTCTATTTTTTGCCTTTTTTGTATACTTATTATACAGCGTGTGAGTAAATTCTCTTGCCAAATTTAAAATTTTTTAAATATTGTTTTTAAATAAAAAACGTTCTTCAACTAAAACTCCAAACGTCATTAACATTACTTTATCGTATACAGGGTGAAAAATAGGAATATTTTGATTTTATTCGAAAAAAAAATGATTTCTTAAAATAATTTTTATATTTCCGGAATATCCGAGATTATTGTCATTGTGTAAACTGAGCGATCAAAAGTTTTCTACTAAAAAAATTAAAAATATGTTTTTTTAAACTGTCATAATAGTTACTGTTATTCTACAAAAATAAAACTGATTTAGTAGTAAATCGAATATTTTTTGTTAGGTAATTACCCAGGAACAATAACGTTATAGTAGTATAGTAAAAAGTATTAACAAAATTGTACCAAATATTAACAAAATTATAGCAAATATTTTTTTCTTAAAAATGCGGGTTGCCTTCGCTATTGGCAAGGTGCGAAGTGTATAGTGGGAACAGTTGAATCGATTGCAGCGCACCCTGTGCTCAAATTTTCGTTAAATCATGGTTAATTTAAATGTAAACAATTAGATAAAATATTAAAAAGGGAGCATAGCAGTTGTTGTGTAGTGTTAAATGTGAGAATACTGGCAGAAATAGTAACTGTACATTTTATACATTTCCGGGGCTTAAAACAAGGGTTTACATGTCGTGGTTTACCCGTGTCAGGTAATAAAATGTCTTAGTTGACAGGTTAGTTGATTCATAAATAGCCTGCAAATTAATGGCATTTCTTTGGTTACTTCAGGACGATGCCTCAATGGCTAAATAGGTATCACATTTGACCACCAACACAAAGGTTCCGAGTTTGGTTCTACCAAACTTTAAGTACTTTATTATATCAAAAAAAAAACACACACAACACACTTTTTATACTTACTTTCTAAGCTTTAAAATTCTTTATTTTCTTATGATATTGTAGTTTAATTTTACAGTGCTGACCAGGTTTATATATATTTTTTTACGAAAAATACATTTTATAAGTAATCTTACAGCTCTTTCATAGCTTTGAAGGAGCTGTCAGATGTCGTTATCGCGCACCCTGCCAATATGATATTTAGCGATGCTTGTACATTCTTGTCTTATCCCTTTTAAACCTTTAGTGTTTTTTTTGTGGTCTATTATTAGACTCTACTATTTAATTTAGACTCCTCGAAGTCCATCAAATTGGGTAAGATTCTGGGGGCCTCGCGGTCCAGGGGGACAAAAGCCTTGAGGTTTGTAGATTGACCCTCTGCCAATGCATTATTCATACTCATTCCCAAAAAATCAAGGAATCATATTTTTATTAAAGAATACTGGTCCCAATATTCTGTATTCCAATATTCCACACCAAACATTGACCTTCTCAGAATATTAGTATTAATAGCTGTTAATCCAGTGGGTACTTGTAGTAGACCAGTATCAAGAATTTTGTGTACTTACAGTGCCCTTTGTCGTAAACACAGCTTTATCAGAGAATAATATTTAAAAAATAAATTTCGATGGTCTTCCGTAAATCCTAATATCCATGCGAAAAATCATATTTTATCCTGGCAACAAAATGTGTGTGAATTTAGATCAAAAGGCTGTAAGTTATGTTTTTTGTAACAAACCTTACAAAGAAGAAATTCAGATCTCAGTTCTTTAAAATTTGCTTTAAACTTGTACGTAGATTTTCGATTACGTATAATAAGACATTTAATTCATCGTCTTCAGTGTAGCCACGAGCTGGATTGCTATTCTCTAGATTAGCACCAGTTCCTTTAAAAAATTTTGGGGAACATGGTTAAAACTGATTCATAACCTTATTAACTGTTTTATGGAAATATCTTCTCGCTCTGGATGGTTGTCATTAACTTCTGCTGCAGCTTGCTTCGCAGTGCGGTAATTATTAGCCACAAATAAAACAATCTTGATTTTTTCTTCATTCGTTAGATGCATTCACCTAAGTACACAAAGAAGCTACTGGAACTTCAAAAAAATGAACTTAAACTGGTTACCGACTTCCTAACAGGACATGGCTCTTGGAGGTATCACCTCAAAAAAATGGGAAAGACTGAGGATGAACAATGTCGGTTTTGTCACGAGGCAAACGAAACTGCGGAACACATTCTCTGTGAATGCAGAGAACTGACCCGACAACGGCTTAAATACCTCGAAGGTTTATATCCTACTCCTAGATATATTATTCAGCTTGCACCGCATAGTATCCTGAACTATGCTAAAGGTATAGGAATTACTGGGCACTAAACAACGAAGGCTATTCACAAAAGATCTCTTTAGGTCGAAGTGAAGGAGGGCTACACTAGAGCCGAGCGACCCCGTTTATTACAATACAATACAATAGATGCATGTTAAAAAAATACTTTAGAATTTTAAATTGCATGTCAAAAGTTTACAGTCAATATTCTATTGAAACCATGGTAACGTTATTTGATATCGTTAATAGAATACCATTTAATTCTGTTTTGAATTATTTAACAAAACTATTGCTGTAGAATATTGGCACCTATTATTATTACTGTAATGTAATAAAATATGTTTTAAATATTTGCAATAGTAATGAATAACTTTCGATCCTTATACACGCTGGCGCTGGTGGTAATACCAAATTACCAAGAAAAAGATATATTTTAACAAATCGCAAAATTATTTCTTTCCTACCCTGTATATGACAAGCTAGTTTTAAAAGTGACATCTGAGGTTTGAGATACAGCCAAACCTTTCTGAAAAAAACACTTTCCTGTCAAAAAACCAATATTAAAAAAAAAAATCCATTAGGCAAGAGAATTCACGCACACGCTGTATATTAGATAAGAAGAATTTAAATAAAAAAGTGCTTTATTTTAAACAAATTAATAAAAAAACTTATGCATAAAGAAATAATAGTTGCAATAGGTAAAATAAATTTGGACAAGAGGTAATAGTCTAAGATCCCACTGCTCGATGCTGCAGGTATCTGTTTTTTTTGATACAACCAATTTTAAATGAATGTTAAGGAAGTATGCAATGGATTACGGATAGGTTGCCTATAAAAAATTAGCCGCAATTATCTGTAATTATTTTAGTATGATTAATTCGCTAACATAACTTGCAACTAAATGTTTTTTTAATGAATTTTACTACATTTGAAAGATAATAATGTCACAAATTGAAAAAGGGTTGCCAGCTGTAAACAGGTATATAAGTGTTAATTGTTTACACTTACCTGCTTTTTTTTAAATTTTTAATACAAAATTGAAGTTTTATATATCCTAATTACAAAAATCCATGGTTGCCAGTTAGAAAATGGCCGCAAAAAGAGGTTGCCATGATTTCAATGAACGATCCTCGCTCCAGGTAAGTGGAAGCGCAATAGAGAAGATTCACGCATTGTTATGTGCTGTAAACAAGGAAAAAACATGGCAGCTTTGACACTTATACCATAACGACAATTTACGTATAGTATACTAGTGATGGGCATAATCGGATTATTTTAAGAATCGAATTATTGAATTATGAATGATTTCAATAATCGGATTAATTGATAATTCGAATTATATAATTATTTTATTTTTTTAATCGTTTGAATTTTAAATTCTGGATTTCTGAATGAATATGTAACTCGATTCCGATGTAACTAAACACAAACACTAAATATTATATACAGTTTGTCAAAAAAGTCCGGGATCCCCTTAATAATTTGTCAACGGGGATCCTGGACTTTTTTGACACTGAAATATATTATTAATTTTATTATTATTTTAGTAAGTTAATTTTCCATTTGCCGTAATTTTTTATGGTAATTTTTTACTTACCGGGCCCACGGCCGATTTTATTCAAATTTTGTATACCGGGGATTTTTCTGGGCGCTGATCACGAATCTGAAGTCAAATTTTTTCGTACTCTACTAGTTTATAAGTTATAACGTCCCACTTGAACCAAACCAGCAAAACTTTCCTAAAATTCCTCCTTCTTAAAACTAATTACACCCAAAATGGAATATTTTATCGAAATACACTTATTATTTTATAAGATAAATTTAATTTCACCTTCATTTAACAAATATTTTTAATAAAAAGAGCACAACAAGCACTTCCCAAAAATATTATTTTTACTTTTATAAATGTCAACAAAATTGTCTTTTAAGATTTTAGACTGTTTTATGTTGGTACGCCAGGGACCCGCGAAACAATTGAATGGCCTACTTTATAAATTTGAATTATCTTTATTTTTTACGATTTAAATTTAAAAATTGTTCAATTGTTTCGCGGGTCCCTGGTGTACCAACATAAAATTGTCCAAAATACCTAGACAATTTTGTTGACATTTATAAAAGTAAAAATATACTTTTTTGTTTTTTTATTTATAATAAAAAAAGGAGATCTTAATCCAATAAAAACAGAAATATTACTATTCATGAACATTGAATAAATAAATGAAAAAAAATCGATTTTCTTTAAAGATTCTGTAGACAACTTTTCAAGTAAAAAATACAAGTAATAGAAAATATAGGTTTTTTTTCACGCAAAAAAAATAGTCATCATGCTCTAAAATTTATGTTTCATGAAAAATAAGTAAAGAAATACTAGAACTACATCGGCACTACATTATACTCTTGATTACAGCACATAACAATGCGTGCCTCTTCTCTCTTGCGCTTCCACTTACCTGGAGCGAGAATCGTTCATTGAAATCATGGCAACCTCTGTTTGCGGCCATTTTCCAACTGTCAACCATGAATTTTTGTAATTAGTATATATAAAACTTTAATTTTGTATAAAAATTTAAAAAAAACAGGTAAGTGTAAACAATTAACACTGATATACCTGTTTACAGCTGGAAACCCTAACGCTGCGGCTGACTGAGAGCTGTAACCATTTCTTTTTCAATTTGTGACATTATTATCTTTCAAATGTCGTAAAATTCATTAAAAAAACATAGTTGCAAGTTCTGTTAGCGAATTAATCATACTAAAATTAATTACAGATAGTTGCGGCTAATTTTTTATAGGCAACCTATCCCTAATCCACTGCATACTTCCTTAACATTCATTTAAAATTGGTTGTACAAAAAAACAGATACCTGCAGAATCGAGCAGTGGGATCCTGTACTATAATATATTCTATAACTTCAAAAACTTAAAATGTATTTTTAGCTTTTCCAGGCGTTTTAAAAGCACCATTCGTTTCATTCTTTTGAAGTGTAAATCAATAAATCGTATTTGTATAATGGTACACCCTTCGAGGTAAAAATTGTATTTTACATTTATTTGTACTGCTTTCTGTTGAGTAAGTCTATTTATTTTTCTGTTATGTTTTGTAAAATATTAAAGGTGTTATTTACACATAAGGTTTATAATAGATCATTTTTTAAAATTTTTATATTCGTAATGTACCGGGTGTCCAAATAAGAACGGACGTTGGCTGTATCTCAGAAAATGTTTTTTGCACAGCGTTGGAGAAAAAATATTTTTGTTAAAGATGGAAATTATTTTCAAGTTTCTGAAATGGCCGCTAGGGGGCGTAACTGCAATCTTGAATCTAAAAAAGTGATGTTTCTGTGAATTTTGCTATATTAACGTAACAAAAAAAAAACCTGATCTTTAAAGTCGAGGATAATCTGAACCTTTTTCGTTTGACAATTTTTGCTATATCTCTAAAAATAAAGTAGTGGGGGTATTCAAAGGTTTCCGTAAAACACACCCTGTATCTTCGAAACGGCTGAGCCGATTATAACAAGCTTAGGCTAGTTGACAAGAGTTTTTCTTGGGCTATGAATGTTATAATATTTGAAGTTTTGTTAGTTTCACATGCCGCCGCTAGAGGTTACGATATTCCGACAGAAATGGTTAATTTTCTCAAAAAAATTAAATGCATTGGTATAATTTTTTTTCATGAAAAAGTAGCTAAATAATGCCTAAACAAGCTCGCGAAAACCGTATCTCGATATCTTGTTTCTTACCTAAAATTTAGGCCAAAGGAAATTTTATTCGTCAATATCTCAAAAACTATAAAAGCTACAAGAAATATTACCTGACATAAATTATGTAGTTTTACAAAATCTTTAATTTAGGTTATAAAATCTTTTCGTCTAAATGCAATACTTTACGAGTTATAATCAAAAAATCGAATATTCGGGATTTTTTCAAGGTATACCCCTAAGGTACTGCATTTAGATAAAAAGAATATTTAACCTAAATTAGAGGTTTTGTAAAAATACACAATTTATGTTTTATAAACATTTTTGTAGATTTTATAGTTTTTGAGATATTGACGTATAAAATTTTCTTTGGTTTAAATATTAGGTAAGGAACAAGATATCGAGATGCAGTTTTCGCGAGCTTGTTAAGGCATTATTTAGCTACTTTTTCATAAAGAAAAAATAATACCAATGCATTTAATTTTTTTGAGAAAATAAACCATTTCTGTCAGAATGTCGAAAAAAGCCCTCAAGCGGCGACATGTGAAACTAAAAATATTTTAAGATTTATAGCCCAAGAATAGCTTTTTTCAACTAGCCCAAGTTTATTAAAATCGGCTCAGCCGTTTCGAAGATACAGGGTTTGTTTTACGGAAAGCTTTAAATACCCCCCACTACCTTATTTTTAGGGATATAGCAAAAATTTTCGAACAAAAAAGGTTCAGATTATCCTCGATTTTAAGATCAGGTATTTTTTTGTTAGGTTAATATAGCAAAATTCACCGAAACATTATAATTAACTGCCTTAGGGTTTTCAAAATTGAAATATTTTCACCTTTTCCTAAAAAAAGGGCATTTTTCGAAGTTTATTTGGACACCTACAGTTTCACTATTTTTGACACACCTACAGCCATTTTTAATGGCTGTAGATAAATATTCAAATACCAGTTCTAAGGTTGCAAATGAACCACCAGTTTTCTTCATTTGGATAAAAAAAATGAACATTGCAAAACTGTCAAATATCAACCAACTATATATTTGTTAATGGAACACCCTGTATATTGTTAGATAAAATAAAAAATCTTCTTTTCCTGACTTAAAGAATATATAGTATATTGACATTAAGTTAGGCCGTTTTTAAAATATTTATGTTTTAAATTATCTGCCAGTTAGGGGACGTCGGCCACATTTTACGTAGATAGTCAAGTATGCCTTGATAAAAAGTGTAGCGGCTGCATTTGCAATTGTTTTAACAATGGTAGTTATGACAATTATAGGCGCATTTTTCATCCATGTCATTTAAAAATAAGAGCATATGGCGTAGATCAAAAATTTCTTAAAATTGGTTATTCTGAGGAAGAAAAACGTCAAATAATAAGATTATTTTATTTAAACGGTAATAATGCGACAAGAGTTTGAATCGATTGATCTACCGCGAAATATGGCCGACGTCTCCTAACTGACAGATAATTTAAAACATAAATATTTCAAAAACGGCCTAACCAAATGTCAATTAACTATATATTTTTAAAGTCGGGAAAAAAAGATTTTTCATTTTAACAATATACAGGGTGTTCCATTAACAAATATATGGTTGGTTGATTTTGACAGTTTTGCGATGTTCATTTTTTTGATCTGAATGAAAAAACTGGTGGTTTATTTTCAACCTTAAAATCTTTGTGTTTAAAGTTTTTTCTCTCGGCCATAATAAAGGCTGTAGGTGAGTGTCAAAATATAATGGATATTCCGGTACATATATTTAAGCTCAGACACACATAACATAGTCCGGGAGGCCACTGCAAAAAAGTTAGCCAATAAAAGAAACGCATTAAACATTTTTTTAATATTACTATGAACAATAGTCAATTTAAAGCCGCACTGCTGCCTCAGCTCAGCGGGTTCAAATTGAATTTTTTCTACTTAAAAAAAATCGTGAAAAATCGTTTTTTTCAAAATAACTCGAAAACTATTAATTTTAGGACAAAAAGGTATAAAATCAAAATTAATGGTCTGATAAAACTACGTTAATTTTTTAAATAAAATTTTCTGGAGCCCGTTTAGTTTTTGAGATATTAACGATTTAAATTTATATAAATATAAACCCAAATATCCTAAAAATAAGGAGTTACGAAAAAATGCATAAAACAAAAAATATGCTTTTTAATATGCTATATAAAAAATGTTTACTACCCACTTTTAATAAAATAAGTAATAAAGGAGATATAAGCAAAAAAGTGACTTTTGGCCATTAAAAACTTCGCTAATAATATTTTTTTGGTACAAGTAAGTATACCAACTCTGATCCATCTAAAAATTGATTTAAAATGTTCTATTTATTAAAAAAAAACAAACTAATACACATTTGCCTCGAGGCAATGGGGGATAACGTGGTGGCACAGATATTTTATTTATTTATTTATTTTGGTCAAATAACTGTAACCATCCATCCACTTAAAACTTTAACTAAAAGAAAATGTAAACTTTATTTTATTTTAAAAAATAAATAAAAATTAAGTGCCTCCTGGGTGTTATATACTTGACAGGACGCTTAACATTTCTCGATTTTCTCTCCTACTGTGTGTATAGCACATCGTTTAAATATTTTTATTATCGATTTAAATAATAATTTTAATAAGTTATAAAGACAGTTGCCCGTTTAGAATGATGTTTGATAATTTTAATCATATTTTTATCATCAATTTTTTTAAAATAATTTATTTACTGTTAAACTTTTAAAACATTTCTCCTATTAAGATATTTACTTCTTTTTAAAGCTTTTCTTATTTAAATTTTTGTATTAACCTATTTATTTACTATTTTAAAATATAATTATATCAAAATTTAAATATTAATTCAACTGAAAAAAAAAAAATAAAACATAAAAAAATTCTTTTGATGTTAAAATATTCTTAAGATCATTTTAAACAAGTAACAGTCTTTTAAAAAAAATATATATATTATTTAAATCGATAATAAAAATATTTAAACGATGAGCTATACACATAGTAGCATAGAAGATAGAGAAATGTTAAGCATCCTGCCAGGTATATAACACCCATATGGAGGGGGCACTTATTATTATTTTTTAGTTAAAGTTACAAGTGGAACGGCAAAAGTGCAGTTATTGGACCAAAAAAAAAAATAAATAGAATATCCGTGCCACCACATTATCCACTATTGCCTCGAGGCACATGTGTATTAGTTTGTTTCATTCAATAAATAGAACATTTTGAAATAATTTTTAGATAAATCAGAGTTGGTACACTTACTTGTACCAAAAAAAAGAATGATTAGCAAAATTTTTAATGGCCAAAATCCCTTTTTTTGCTTATATCTCCTTTATTACTTATTTGATTAAAAATGTGTATACATATAACCTTTTTCATAGAGCTTATTAAAATGCATATTTTTTGTTTAATACTTCTTTTTGTAACTCTTTTAGTTTTCTAGATATTTGTGTTTTTATTTTAAATTTAAATTGTTAATATCTCCAGACCATTAATTTTGGTAATATACTGTTTTTCCTAAAATTAATATGGTTATAAAAACTTAAATATAATACGTTAAATGTAGTTGCTGTATGCATTTCTGTGCAAAGCCAACCAAAGCAAAAAAATAGTTTTTGAGTTATATTGAAAAAAAAAAAACGATTCTTCACGATTTTTTTAAGTTAAAAAAATGCAAATTAAACTCGCTGTGCTGAGGCAACAGTGCGGCTTTGAATGGACTATAATTCATAGTAATATAAAAAAGTGCATGTATTTGAGCAAGATGTGGATAGTTTTAGACATTTTTTGTAATAATTACAAATGTCTTTAATTTTAAATGTTTAGTTTTAAATATCTCGAAAGCCGGTAAGTTTATTAGGTTTATTTAGGAGTATTTTTATGTAAAACTAAGCAGATTCTTGTACTAGATTATCAAAAATATTAATGCCAAAAAAGTTAAGACAAAACAATGGTTAAAAAAAATGAATAAAAATTGTTATTTTATGCGTATCTCTTATTAGCTAGCTTATTTGTGGCGTTTTGGGGACGTTCGAGGAGATCAGCTATAACAGGATCCAAAATAATTATTTTTACAAATAAAACTTGCTAAATACCGCCTTAAGTTATCATAGGAGGTGTATAAATTTTTACTTTAATAGATTAACAAGTCTTTTCCAGAAAAATTCTTGAAAACACGATTTTTGGGGCCTCCTGACAGCATATAACTCTCTAATAAAATTGACAAAGCGGTATTTTATGCATTTTTTTAGAACTAAGACCATATACCAATTAGTTTTATTATTTATAGTTATAAATAAGTTAAAAATTTAAATAATATAAGCAACAGACTCTGTCTGTAAGCAAATACCTAGCAAATATCTATTTTTTTAATATTAGCTTTAGAATTTGTTTCTTTATTTTCACAATAGGTTTAAGGTTCTATTTGAATCGTGAATAAATAGGTAACAACATGTTTTTTTTAATAAATCTCTGTCGTTCTTTAGAGAAATATGTTGGCCTATAGGTATCCACCTTTTGACATGGTAGTGATAAGCCTCTGGTTCTAAATAAAATTTGTATAGACATATTTTATTTTAGTTTTGTCTTTTACCCTATTACATATAAGGACTGCCATTTTATTTGATTAATTCAAGTGGAACGTGAAAAGATCATAATATTTTTATAAAACAAAATTATATTTCGAATAGGTTGATAGCACCCACTTTATGGAGTTTTAGTTCTTTTGTCAAAAAAAAAAAATAAGAAATCCTATTTTAAATACATGTTTCTAAATGTTTGCATCTATTTTTTTTATATTTTATTACACAGACCCACAAAAAAAATAAGTGGTGTGTGCTGGGTGTCGGACTAGGATTTTTGGGAGTATATTTTTTTCGCTGAACAACATCTGAAGTCAAAATTGGGGGTCAAACAGCAAATAATCGAGGAAAGAAATTAGGATCTTTTTTTTAATGTAAAACGTTAATTTCCTAAAATCTATAAAGATACATAAAACTTTATGAAACAAAAACAATGTATTTTTAAAAGGCCTTTAAATTAAGCTATGTAACCGAAATTTCAGGAATTTTTTAGGGTATAGGGGAAAGGCGGGCAACTTCGGCATGTTAAGCTTTAAGTTTTATTTGGAAGCTTACCAAACAGAACAGTACAGTTCATATCTAATGAAGATATATAAAATACAGTTCTAAATTAATCTTTCCAGAAAAAAAAGTGATGTTGGTTTTTGGAAAAATTTATGAATTAAAAACTTTTAAATGGTAAAATGCCGAACTTGCCCAATAGTAGAGGGGAAGTTCGGCGTGTTAACTTAATTTCTGCAAGTAAATAAACGCCCCTACATCTACATAATCAGTGCACTGCTCATGGGCCCATTGAAAACATTTGTGGCATTGTATTTAATCTTCTGGAACACATTTCTTTACTTTTTCTTTCTGTTTTCGAGATTTATATGTAGAAGGCTCATCACTTAATTTTCTTTTGACAACTTCTTTTTTTAATTTCTGGTCTTGGTTTACTTTTTTTATCTCTAGCTCATTTTTGTAAGGTGTGCTAGTAAGGAGTTCCGATTTCCCCTGCTTTCGCCCTTTCAATTGTGTTTGTTTAGCTTTGGGCTTTGGTAACGGAGAAATTTCGGCTAATTTAACAGTAGTTGTCAATAAAGTTGATGGAACTGGCGATATTCTAGCATCTTGCTGACTTAAATTGATTGTAGAATCATCATTCTGCACAAATTCCTCGCTCGCGATGACAGTTTTAGGGGAACACTTGGACTCTGGAACTGGTTTCGGATAATCGAGCACAGATGATGTAGAGGGTAGAACAACATCAGCTTCATTTTTACCTGTATGAATATCATAATCTGCAGTAACTGGATAAGATAAAACAGCTGATGCTCCAATAAAATTATTTTCATCGAACACATATGGTTTAAATGGATTTATGCCAGCCCTTTCAAAAGATCTTAAAATACTTTTAGATGTAAATGAGCTAATAAAAGCATCATTTATGATTGGTCCAAGTACATATTCCGTTATTCGTTCCCCAGGGTGATTTGTCATGTACTTGTCCATTTCATTAGCCAGGTAGGTCTTGAATGGACCAAAAACTCCAAGGTCCAGGGGTTAAAGTTTATTGCTTGTATGTGGTGAAAGAAATCATAATTATTTCATTTTGTCGACATAAATTTATGGCTTCCAATGATTTATAGCTCCCATGGCCGTTAAGTAAAAGGAGCACTGGACGCTCCTTTGTTGGTCGTACGCAGTTAATAAAATGTTTAATATAACGCACAAATAAATTTGCATCACTCCAACCTGACGGATTTGCAAATGCTACAGTGCCAGGAAAGGAACCCATAAGCAACTGAGGACTCATTCGAGTTCTTGGATAAATTATCATTGGTGGAATGAACGTTCCCCCGCGCTGATAGTGCCTAATAGCGTTATATTTTCCCTCTTTCAGCTGACGCGATCCTTCCAAGTTGTTTTACTCCCTTTTCAGCAACAATTTTCCTAGGCTTCTGCACGTTTGAAAACCTGTTTCGTCATTCTGTGTGGAGAAAACTGATGCTTTTGTTTGACTTCTTTTAATAGAGCGAAGAATCTGTCAACCTTGGCTTTTGTAAATCCAGATACCCTTGCCATGCTTGTAGCCTATGGTGTTCTTAATGACAGTTGTGATTTCTTCATAAAAGCATGCAGCCAATCTTTCCCAGCCATCTTTTTGGAAGCACTAAAAGGGTGTGATAAGCTATTTACGGTAGCATATTGGAACGCTAATCGTCTAATGTCAACTGGAGACATCCCATAAAACATCTTTTGTAAAGTGATAATATGCTCTTTCAGCTCTGCTTCCATTTGCTGACTAAAAACAGGCTTAAAGCAACCTTTGGAATGAATATCCGGAAATTCCTTGTCTTGCCAATACTGCAAGGTAGTCCCAGGTATTCCGTACTTTTTTGCAACAGCAGAAAGGTTTTTATGATTACCATTTTTATATTCCAGTACGGCTTGCTTAAGGACTTCTTCCTTGTACTTATCTTTCCTTTTTCTCTTATATTTATTCACCATCTTCTTTCTAAATAAAATAAAAACATTTTAAGCACGGCAAATTTTGCGGTTCGTCAGTCATGTCGAGCTTGCCCGCAATGCACCTCGGAGGAAAATGTTTGTACATATTTTTTGTCTGGACTATAGTGATCATTTAGATCCGTGAAACACATAACCTAACCTTGAAGAATGCCACAAAATTCCCAGATTTTGTTTAAAGCTCGATTAAATTAATAAAAAATGTCAATATGTTACAGTCATTACTTACATGAGTTCTCGAAGAAACACAAATTATTAATTGAATTCAAAATTCTTTTCATGAAACGGTTAATCTCACTAGCGTGATGTTCTAAACAATAAGTATACTAACTAGTAAATACGCGCTCAACACAGTAGTGGAAACTATAGAAATTAAATGGACGAAGGGGTTTCCCGCCATGCCAAACTTGCCCGTCTTTCCCTACCCTGATTTTTTTCTATAAATTTAAGGTAATTTGGGAAATCAAATAAATAAAATTATTGACTTATTCAATATTTATAAAAACTATTAACTACTTTAATAAAAATATATTTTTTCCCATTGGGACTAAAATCTTGGAAAAAATTACTTTTTTTTATATCCCCCATTATTTATTTTTTAAAATGTTTATATAACATTTTATAGACAATTTTTAAAGCTTTTTTTTTTTTTAAAAATTTGTTGTATTCTTTATTTTATATATTCGTTGTCCAAACATTCCGTGGTAACTGGTTTCTGCCGGTAAATGTACCGTGTCGGTTTTTAGGGGTTTTCCCGATTTTTGCTGTTTGACCCCCAATGTTGACTTTAGATTCGTGCACAGCGAAAAAATACCCCAGAAAACCCTTTAGTCCGACACCCAGCACACATCTTCTTTTTGTGGGTTTTATTATCTATAACTTATAGGACCAAGGACACTTCAGCTTTAGATTTTAATTTTAAGAGTTTGATTTTTAAAAGCTGGGAATAATATTTTTAAAAAAGTAGTCAGTTTTTAAGTTTGGTTTGTTTTGTGTAACAGAATCCGGCCAGTAGCAATAAAAATTGACAGGTTTATTTACTTTTGAAAACCTTTTTTAAAAACAGGTGTGACTTTGTTAGGAATAAATTTAACGTTGTTCCAAGTAAAAAATATGATTTTATTTTCATAAAAAAATGTTGCTCTGCAGGTAAGGCTTTAGAATAAAGGAAAACATTTTAAAATAACTTAAAAAAATATTGGAACCAAATTTTTGAGAAATTAATTTTATAGTGCCCCAGTACAGTAAAAAATTGATTTGCACGTCTCGTGACGTGCGTGCGGATGAAAAACTGATTTAAAAAAGAAATGTGGTATGTCACTGAAATTTTTTTTTGTCTTTTCTCAATAAAATTTTCTGTTTTAAAGAAAATGTATCTCTTAAATTTTTTTGTATTTGTAGTCAATCCGAAAACCCAAAAAAAAACAAAGCATTATCCGATATTTTTGAAATTTTTTAAAACTTGCTCAGAATTTATTAAGGCCCCTTTTAGAGCTTGAATGCAAAGTCTTATTAATTGAACCAAAAAAATGTACTATTTCCCCAAACCTTAAAGTATTTCCAATAAAAAATTTAATTTAATAAAAACAAAACATTTTTATAAAAATGCTAAAATGTTGTCTTCAGCGAATACTTTTTCCCCATGGGCTTCCTGGATTAATATTTTTTTTTTGAAAAATATCAGAAATCTCCAAATTTGCTATTTTTAGGGCCCCCGAATTTAAAAAAAAATCTATAATATTCAAGAGATTATATATAGGGTAATTCAAAAAACATTTGCCATCGCTTAATGTAATATTCCTCAACCAAAAATCAAAAAAATGTTATAAACATGGCCCAATTTTTTCGGTATTAATATTATAATTATTTAATTAATAAAATTTCTATTTCTGGGTTTTGTTTTTCACAAAAAGGTGCTAATAATGAAAACTTAAAGGCTTTCGAAGTAATCGTCCTGGGGATTTTGTTCATATGGATTGGCTGGGTCTAAAAAAACTGATACCAAGGCAGGGGAAAGCAGAAAATTTCGAATTGGAAAACTCGCCCACAATCTAATTATGGAACCCACTATTTTCCTTAGGGTTCCACCAAAATTCAACCCAGATTCTCTTTTTTTTATTTCCCACCCCGAACCCCCCAAAAATGAAGCCCCCCTCTTGGTCGCTTGACCATGGTTTGGCCACCACCTTTTTGGGACCACGGGAACGCATGCCGCCACAACCCCTACAACCGGGCGACTGGGATGGTCTGAAGTTTTTTTGCCAGCTACCCTTGGGATCCATGCTTTCCATTTACGATCCTTTCCAAATATGAAACAAATTACCGAAACAATTCACTGGGCAAGACCTATTTCCCACACTAAAAGAACCCCTAACTTCAAATCACAAACCGTGGTTTTCTAAATCCTGTGAAAAGCCAGATTTAAAAAATTAAGCCCACAAAAAGTTTTCAAAACCCCAGCCCCGGGGTTCAAAGGCTAGCACGAAGGGGAAACAGTATAATCAAACCATCTCAGAAGCAAAAGACCGTTTTACCAATGTTTAAAAAAAAGTTCTTTTTGCTCGAATGGCAGTAAAGCTTTTGGTCCTTTGCCAAAAATATTAGTCAAAACTTTTGCACAAATTTTTTCCCACCCCTTCCTAAGATGGAATTGTCTTACCTCCAAAGGAAAGCCGAACTATTTCCCAAAAAACAATTTGCTGAATTCACGCTTGACCCTCCTATTAATCTTCTTCTTCCAACATTTCCCTTTTTTCCAAAAATTGATAAAATTTTTTTTAAAGTCAAACAGATCAAGCGTATTTTTTCTTCTCTTAATACTAAAATCGTCGGGGGTGGATGGCATACAGCAATCGTCTTAAAAAATGTGCTCCCGAGCTTGCAATTCATCCTAACTTTTCTTCGAATCTTTACGACACGGCATTTTCCCGGAGAGTTGAAAGCTGCCGTGTGCAACCTGCCCCCAAAAAAATCCAAAACTCTCCTTCCCAACTTGACCTATATCTCTTCTTTCAGTTTTTTGGGCAAAGTAATGGAAAATTCTTAATTCCCAATCTTAAAGTATCTGGAAAACATAAAGATCTACATGATAGACAATATGGATTCCTCACAGATCCACAGCTGATTTTTCTTTCCTTTGTCTCACACAACTGAAACAAGTCCCTTGAGTTTTGGTGAATCCAGATCGTTGCTCTTGACATACCAAAGTTTTCGATCGGGTCGGGCATGATGGGCTTTTAACAAACTTCCTTCTAGGTCTTCCACCTGCTTTGCTCTTGGCTTCCAGCCTTTCTAATCGACGTATATTAGTTAGAGGGTCATTCCTCCAGTTTCCCCAAAATTAATCCCGGGTCCCCCGGGGTCAGTGCTGGCACCCCCTGTTTCTTCTACACTTTAAACGATCTTCTCTTCCACAATCAATCCCATTCATAGTTTTGGGAGATAGAACCTCCACTCTAGTATATTCTAAGCACCTGTATTCTGATTTGGAAAACAAGCGCAGGTCAATGCAGATATCTCTTCACAAGACCTCAAACTTATTTTGGGGGGGGGGGCCCTCTGTTCATTTTAAATCCCGAAAACCAGTCAGTTGCTTTTGCGAAAAAGTTTCCAAAAGTCATCCCTTTTCATATGAGCGGCCAAGTTCTGCAGAACAAAGAGTCGTTTAACTGTGGCGTTACTTTTGAGAATAACCACTGGCACAAACACATTACATCCATAGCCCGGCAGCTTCAAAAGCTTGATTCCCTTCCGGGGCCAGAAAATATTTCTCTTCCAATCTGTACACTCTGTATGTATCCCAAAAAAGACCCTTAGAATATTGTTCTCATGTCTGGGGAATGGCCCCTACAACACTTAAAAATTCTGACTCCATTCAAAGAAGAGCCGTTCGTCTATTAATGATCCAACGCTCACAGAAAGGCTTCCTCCTCTTGCCCACCGTCGAGCTTAGGGGACTGTGCCTTTAGGATTTTTACGGCCGTGGGCCAAAATTTTCTGTAAAAATTACAAATGTCTTTAATTTTAAATGTTACGCTAATATCTCGAAACCCGAACAAGTTAATTGTTTTTTAGAAAACAAAGCAGACTTTTGTACTGGGATTATCAAAAGTAATAATACCAAAAGTTACAAAATAGGGAAAAATGAAAAAAATTGCCCGAAACCCACGCGATGCATAAAGTAAGAGGCTCGATTTCCTTCCCCATTTAATATCAGGAGATTTTTCAAAACAATTTTTAGTGTAAATACGTTAATCTGTGCTGATTTTGTTGGACTTATTTAAAAATTATTTCCCCAAATAATTATTTTAAGAGCAGTTAAGACTAGTCCCAAAAATACTAAAAGTCTAAAATCACATTAAAAAATTATACCCAATTGAAATTAGTTTGTAGGATTGGCTATATTTTATTAAAGAAACATGTTTTATTCATTTTAACTCAATTTTGTAGCAGTTTTACACTGTTTCTTGCGAAAAAAAAAACGTGATATTTTCCAGAAACCCGCTCTCACGCCCACGTGATATAAGGTAAGATCCAGCTCGACCCTTTAACCCCCTAAATGCCTTACGTAATTACTGGACGCCCCTTGACCTGTTTTAGAGAGAAGTAAGGTAAAACATGTATTTTTACAAACTCTAACCATGATTAAAAAAAATACAATACCGGCACATCGGGGCATTAAAAGTCACAAAAAAATATTTTTTTTTAAAGACACAGCACACGAAAAAGAATAATAATAATAAAATTCTCGGAATAGTCCCATAATTTGATAACCATATATTATATTTTTACAATTTTTAGTAAATAAGAATGGTAGGTCTGATTGTCGCTTCTATTGCCCCTATTAATTTTTTATGGTTTGGGTGGGCATTTTTAAAATAGCCCATAAAAATTCACCTTAAAACAATATATTACCGCATAGAAGAAAAACTACGAAGAACGTATTTTAAAATTCATATATTTATATATTCTGCTCAGCTTTCGATTCTTGGGAGTTTCCCGGGTTTTAAAATAGTTCGTTTTATGCTTTATTGAAACATAAACCAATAAAACCTTTTTTTGCGTCCAAATATATTTCAAAAGAAACCAAGTAATATTTGTATTGTATAGAAATAATTTTGTGAATCTATTACATGCATGAAATGTTATAAAAAGCATTTAACAAAAGCATGGGGCATGATTTATTTTTTTTGAAAATGTTAAAAAACAAAAATGCTTCTTTTTATTGCTTTTAGATAAAATTTTCCGAACTAGAAAAAATAGCTATTTTCCTAACCAGTGTCGGAAATTTCTTCCCGCAATTTTAGAAATTTTTAATTTTTTTAGGGCGTACTAAGGATGATGAAAAAGATGAAAAAAATGTTTTAAAAAAAATGCAATTCAGTAACTAAAATTAAAAATGTATTAAAAAATAATAAAAAAAATAATGTTATAAAACAAGGATTTTAATTTTTATACTATTTATAATAATTTGTGTTAAAAGTACAATTTATTATATGTTGTACAGGGTTTTTCCCCTTTAAAGTAAACAGGGCTTTATTTTTGAACTTTTTGTACTTAAAAAAAAAAAACGAATATAGCCTTTTCCCGGTTTTTTTTTTCAGAATTCAATAATCTTATTAGAAAACTTTTGAAACAAAAACAAAAGAGTTGCAGAGAGGACGTTTTTTTAAAATGGAATACCCCTATTTTATATATAGCTAGAGATTTTCACGAGGAATTGGGGATATAGGGTTCCGGGGGTTTTTTTCCCCGATTTGCGTAATTTCTAAAATGTGATATTTAAAAGGGATAGTTTTACCTAAAAACCTGGCTGCCACAGGTCATTGGTGCTATTTGTCAAATCAGATTTTAAAAATATTTTTTACTTTTTAAATTGTTTTATAATGAGGTTTTTATTAGAAGAACGGCTTCAAATTATAACCCCTTTTTATAAATTTGGGAAAAAAGGGAAAAAACAAGATATAAATTTACCGAAAAAATATCAGTAAAAACGATTTTAAAAAAGAAGGCCCACTGAAGAACAAAATTTAAATATTGAAAAAGGACTCCCAAAGGGAAAAAAAAACCGGGGTAGAGCTATTCTAAATTATTTTTTTTTTGTATCCCATGGTCAATTACTGACGCAGTTGAGACTTGAGATATGACCCTGTAAGGAGGAAAAAAGATAGGAGAAACTTTAAATATTTTAAGTACCGTATCTTCCATAAGCAGTTTTTCCCGTGCAGCATTTAACACGTAAACAAAAGGAACTTTTTTTTCAATTTGTTTCCCAAATTTAACCTAAAAAAGATAACTATCCTACCCTGTTTCAAATGATTCTTAAACGGATGAAGCATGTTTACCACATCGGAAATGTTTAAAATGACGCAATACGCACAGCTGGGAAACAAAATCCAGAAATTTCAAGAGATTAAAAAAAAGAGATCTTTTCAGTCTGGTGTTGGGGGTTTAACAAAAAATTGTCAAAAAAATTCTATGAAGGGTCCCTTTAAAAAGAAAGATATCTCAATCTTTGAAAACGTAGAGGACATTTATAATTGACACTTAGACAAGTTGGCTGTGTATTTTTAAAGTAAAACCAAATTATTTCTTTATTGTTTTATTTCAGCGTAAGAAATAATAAAACACAACCTACATTAAATGTGCAAAGACATCACCATTTTTCTACTATCACACCTATTATCTCCCCTACTTTAAGAATACACAACCAACTTGCATAAAAAATAAATATGGTAATAATTCGGTTATTTTCAATTTAGTAGTTAACTAGAAACTTTTGGGCAAAAAAAATACAGGTGTTCCATATAAAAAATTGATTTTTAAACATTTATTCGAACGAGCTATTCTATAAAATATAAAAAAAATATTTATATATATATATATATATATATATATATATATATATATATATATATATATATATATATATATATATATATATATATATATATATATATATATATATATATATATATATATATATATATTATATATATATATATATTTACCATTACATAGTAGTAGTAAAATTTTTTACGGGATATAATTAATTGTCAAGACGTTAAAAAATTGAACGTAACCTATTGTCCAATGACAATGTCAGCTGTTCACTGATTTATCCAAAGCTTAAATTTACAGAAGATGTAAGAAAAGGTTACAAACTTTACTTAAAAAAAATTGCGATAAATTCACTTGAATTCAACAAAGAAATTATTTAAATTTCACTGGAAACCCAAATCGCCTCCCAGAGCCTACGGAGTCATGTCGTAACGTCTATCGACGTTACGACATAATTAAAAATTGTTTCTTATCACTATAAAAGTTAGAAAGTTGAAAGTCAAAGTTAGAAATTATTTACAGTTTTTGGGACACCCAGTATTAATTATTTACGAACTATTTTATCAATAAAGGGGGGATTTTACTTATTTACCCACCTTCAAAAAAACCCCCATTCACTAAACTTTTTTTTATTCTTCACCACTCCTAGCTATAGCCTGTTCTGCTTCAGCACGTAACTTTATTTTTAAGTACAGCTTAACTTTTCTTTGAAACTTTACGTAGAATATGTTAATTTAAATATGACACGGAGAAATATTAAAGTTGCTTTTCTTGCTTAGAAATATACGCTTTGTACTAAATCTTATTAGTTACAGAAAATATGTGATAGCCAATTGTCTTGTGCTAACACGGAGAAAGTAGTATTAAACTATCCTGGAAAACTGACATTTCCATCAAATATTTAAATAGAAACAATTCGGTGACCGCCGTACGGCCTCCGATCCAACCCCTTCCCCTTGGTTTTTTCTTGACGAGCGTGTGACGTACTCTCAAGACACTCCTACCAGTTTTCGCGACCGCCTGGCCCTTTGGTGCCGTCCAAAGGGCCTGAGCTCTCATTAAAAGCGTCGTTTCGCTACGTAATTACATAATTATGCAGTCATGCCGGAGCGCTCGAAATTAACTCGGTTTGTTTGTTTTAGATATTTTTAGATTGTTGGAGGGGTTCCAAGAACTGAATGTCTGTCGCAGTATGTTTTTAGATTTTAGTAAAGCGGTGTTGTCACGATTATAAAAGAAACGTACTGAAAATAGCTTCCAGATTGCAAGATTTAAAAAGTAAATATATAAAAATGGAGTTTGGAAAATGAAATGTGAAATATATTGTACTTTTATTAGAGAGAATGATTAAAATTGTATAGCTTTTCTTTAATAATATAATTTAAAGAATTTTAATTTACTATAATATAAATATGTTTAGGTATTTTAACTAAATTATATTAATAAAACTAGATAAAACTGTTTATCGAAGTTTTTTAGTTCCAAATAAATTATGTACGGGCTTTAACTATACGGTAGAGTTGGCATAATCATTTTTAAAAACCCCAGCTTAAATGCACCCCCCAAAATTTTTAAAATAAAATATTACTACCCATTTATAAGGCTTATTAACAGACCTTAATGGGTGTGCTTTTACCTATTTATTATTAAGAAATACATTTGATGAGCACCGTTGCTATTTCACAAACAAACATCAACAAAAACTAAAGCTTAGTTTAGAGAATGAAAAAGTTATGCATTTTGTAAATAAATATTCAAGAATAGTTTTAAAAATATTTATAATATTGGAATTTTATTTTTTGTTTTCTATGCTATCTTTAATGTTAGGTAAAAACTAAAAGCATTATCTACAAATATTTGTTTTTTTTATAAGAACGGGGTGTCCGGAAAATATGTGTACAACGTGTGATGACAGACTGCTGACGTCAAAATTGCTTTAGTTAGCCTGCAAGGGGCGTTAAAGATTTTAAAAAATATTGATTTTTCCTATATTTTTCAAACACGCGCAAAATGATTTTAATAATCTTTGGAATGAGTTATAAAATAAAGTTTGCAGTTGGCATAGTTATCGACTGTACTTAACCTAAAGTATTATAAACGTGACGTCATATTTAGTTATATCTTCTGATTTTTTATGTCATTGACTGACTGGCAAATAAAATACCCTTATCTAGTAAAACAATGTATTTGGGAGATTTTTCGTTTTTCCGCAAAATTTGCGGGGGAAATTGGGGTTTTTCCCCAAAAAAAAAATTCAATTTTGGGGCTCGGGCAAGATATTTTATTAAAAAATAAAAAAAAAACGATAAAAACTAAACCTTAATTAACAAATTGGGGAAAAAGACAACCCTTTTTTTTAATACACTTAGTAACACTCTTTTAACCTTGAACTTTATTTAACGTCTCGGGGTTATTTTAAATGGTTGCTCGTAATTTAAATTGGGGTTCATAAAATTTTTGCACGTGTTTAGGGGAAGGGGGGAAAATAAAAATTACGATTCCCCAAAAAAAATTTTGGTTTTTTTAGGCTTTTTAAAATCTCTCATGGTGGTGTAATAATATTTTATTGGCCAATAACCCCAAGTTAAATTCGATTCTTTCAATATGGTAATTTTTCGGGGTCATCCCCCTTTCCCCGGGTGGGGCGCATGTTCAGGTAACCAAAAAAAACCCAAAGGCTGGGGGGGGTGAAAAAAAAAAAACATAAGCATATAAATGAATTAGAATTGTTAGCAATTTTTTTTTGGGATAAAAAAATTTACCAAAAATACAAAAAAAGTACATCACATCAAAATACGAATACGAATCTTAATACGAATAGACAACACAACGGTCCTATCGTATATAAACAAAAAAAAGGGGGGATCAAGGTTACAAATGTTGCCCCCAATAGAAAAAAAAACTGGCAATGGGCGAAAAAGCAATATTTTAAGGGGGTTTGCATCCCCATATTAAATCATCGGAAAACCATGAGGCAGATAGAGCATCTAGAACAATGTCATTTTATACAGAGGGGCCTTATCTCGGGTTATTTTTAAAAAGTAACATCTGGGGAAATTTTGGCAAAAGAGAAAATTCATTATACAATCCCACAATTTCATATGTTATAAAATTCCTTCAAAACATTTTCAAAACAAAAAATTACAGATACGGTACTATGAAATCACATAAATCTGCATTAAGCCTTATCTTACAAAATCATATTGAAACCGACTTAAGAGTATCGCGTTTCATGAAAGCAATTTCTAAAATAAACCCATCAGCGCCTAGATACAACAACACTGACCCGGCTCAGGTCATAAATTATTATGAAACACTGGGCCCAAACACAAAACTGACAATTAAACAAACATCATACAAATTAGTCACCCTTTTATTACTCGTGACAGGTCACAGAATTCAAACAATATCTTTAATTCGAATATCAAATATTTTAGAACACTCAGCAGGTTTTCAGATTTTTATATCTGACCCAATAAAAACTTCCGGCATAAATAAAGTCCAACCATGTTTACAAATACCTTTTTTCACGGATAATCCTATTGTTTGTGCCGCATCAACATTAATAGCCTACAAAGAAAAAACTATGGGCTATCGAAAACCAGATTAAGATTTTTATTCTTAACATACAAAAGCCCATATAGAGTTGCCACAAAACAAAGTCTTAGCCGCTGGATTAAGGCATCGCTGAAAGAAGCCGGAATAGATACGAATAAATTTAAATCCCATTCAGTTCGGCACGCTTCTACCACAGCTTGTGCTTCTACATTGAGTGCGCATAGACATGGGCTGTCTGTTCAATGCATCATGCGGACAGCGAGATGGACGGAACAAACAACGTTCACAAAATTTTATATCAAACCTGTATGTGTTAACTCCCAATTTGCAACAACAATTTTATCATCGTAACAGAAATAATATCTTTATACAATTAATCTTATACAATATTATTAAGATAAAATATAGCTTTGTTTTAATATTTATGTACTGTTTGTTTATTTTTCTTAACAACTTTTAATGATATTGAAAATAACCATTCACAATTTGTATGGATAATCGCAACCAATACTCTAAACAACTACGTGGTCAAGTGATACAGAGGAATGGACGCTGAAATATAATTAATAATCAAACGAACTTATCTGAAGTGAAGTTCGATGTTAATTATATGAAGCGTCCATTCCGAATGTATCACTCCCACCCTTCCTTTTCCCTTTTTTCCTTTGCGATTATCAAAAAATCTAAATAAATAAGAGTTACAGCGGGATCCTAAGGGAACACGGGCACTAGATAAAACTTTCAACTAGTGAGTATAAGCACGACAGAGGCGTACTACGTGGCCAAGTGATACATTCGGAATGGACGCTTCATATAATTAACATCGAACTTTACTTCAGGTAAGTTCGTTCGATTATTAATTATAAAATGCAAATATTCCAATAGAATTGTCAAAGTGTTTTGCAAAAAATTAAGATTAATAATTCCATTCAATTTGTCTGACATTACTACAGGAACAATACGGTATAGATCGATAATACCTGCCCAAACATTTATTTTAAATTGGTGGTGGTATTGGATAACTTTAATGGCATAAGGATTTTTATCGGCATAAACATGTTCATTTTGCACGTTGGTAACTCCCGACCTTGTAAAAGTCGCCTCGTCGGTAAATTGGATTTTCTTACTAAAATTTAGTTTATGAGTTCTTCTGTTCCAAATAAATTGACAAAATAGGATCCACTGTGGAGGATCGATGAGCAAAAGTTTCTTAACAGTTTGGACGTGATACAGGTGCAACAACTGTTTTTTTTTAATGTCATTTACGGTGGGTTTAGGGATTGCCAACTCACTTTTCAACCGGCGTGTACTGATAGTTGGTTCTTCTTTAACTTAAATTAACTAGAGTTAAAGAAGCAACAGTGTTGCAAAACACGTCGATTTTTTATAAATAAAACTTTAAAAATACAAGTTGCGTAAAAGTGTTAAAAATTATTTTTTTCAATGTATCACTTCTTTGTTATAATGGATTTCCACCAAGTAAAAGCCAAGTCAGTACACTCGAACTTATTTATAAAATATAATAAATGCCTTAAAAATTTTAAGTGTATTAAAAACATTAGAAGAAATATAATTAATCCATAAACATGAAATTAAAACATAGGTTGTAACAATGATTGATTCCACAAGTTTTTTTATTCATAGAGAATTATTACCCATTCCGCTCCACGACTCAAACTTTTATTAAAGCTAAACCTTTTTCCATCAAAAATACATGCCAGACATTTACAAGCCATTTAAAAGCTATTTTAACTGTTGACCTTACAAACAACTTTTAAAAAGCGTTTGCTCCTGTTGTAAAAAACTGTACGTTTTGAATACAAAAAATTGTGATAATGTACACAATACGATAAAAGGTTAAACGAAAGTAATTCTGTAATACAGTAAGGTATTTAAAAACTAAATATGTTACATAACAAGAAAATAGTGAATATTACAGTTTCAGATAGTTGTAAATTTAGAATTAGCCTATTGCTGCAAGAATTTATTATTTATCTTCTTAAATCTTTTTTTGACGTTGTGTTTTATGCAACTTTATTTACTACTATCATATAACGATTACCTTTTTAAAAATATTTAACTATTTTTACGTTAAATACAACTGCAGTCACTTGACGTATTTAGAATTTAATTACTTACAATTAATTATTAGTTAGAGGTTCCTTGTAAGATATATTATATCCCACCGCTGTCTACGCACGTCGATGTCGTGGTTGGGCCCAGTAGGATCTTTTGTAAAATGCGCTGGAGTTGCTGGTCATCGGCAACTCCAGCTGCTAGCGTATGGGACGCGATCCGAAGCTAAGACGAACACAAGGCTTTAACTCAGGGTGCTAGCATACCGTGCTGAAGAGTGAATGACATCCTGTGCCTTAAAAGGTGTCTCCAACGGTGCCTCTGAAATACAGGGCGACCTCTCGGAGTATCTAGCCTTACTGCGGTAATGCGGGGCTTTGCCGTGGTGGACTATTACTTCCCTAGCTCCAAACATAAAGCGGACAGAACCGCTTTCATAGGAAAAAAGTGACAAAGGTTACAAGCAGACAAGGGTGCGCCTACCGACACGGGTGAATCCGTTTCGAAAGGCGCCCTGAAGTCACAAGCACCTGTTTCACGGGGAAGGGCTAATCCATCCCAAACAAGCAGGTGCTTAGGAAGGGATCCTTGAATCCAAACAGAAAGCGGACAGAACCGCTTTTGTAGGGAAAAGGGTTCCCTGGCTTTAAACAGAAAGCGGATAGAACCATTTTCAAAGGGAAAGGCCGGAGATACGGCCTCAGAAGGTATATCTGGTTCCTGTAACAAGGAACTGGTAGCTACCCACGTCATTATACCGGGAGAGAAGAGCATGACGGATCTAATCGTCTGCTTGTCATACTTTTCAGGAGACAGGGACACCACAACACATTGTGCTCGTGTCCGGTAGCGGCACGAGTAAGGGGAGATGTAAGAACTCTCTCAAAATTTGATATCGGATTCATTAGAAGTCCGATCCTATTGGAAGAAATATAAATGAGTGTGAGCCACAATAGACCGAGCGGTCGCGGTGGTGGGCGGAAAAAGTCCACTTACTTTAAACTTAACCTTACCTAACCTAAGAGATATTATCTGCTTTACGATGTACCCGTTTTGAATTAGACGTAGAAAAATTATTACTAGAGTTAAGAATACTATCGTAAAAAGATGGTTATTATAAAAAAGAAAGAGAGTTAGTGCCCGTTCTGAGAGTAACTCGGCATTGACTTTGTTTCGGTTATGTAGCACAATTAAAAGATTTGCCTGGGATCTTTTATGACGAAATTTGTATTCATTATTATGGTAAGTGTTCATAAAAAATTATTGAAAACATTTTTTAAGATGACTTTTGCTACTTGAAAAAAAGGATGCGTTAAATAGCTTAACTCCAAATGGTATTGCTGGCAGTTTATAAAAAACAGTTACAAATTTAAAAGGAGGAAAGTTATCAAAAAGATGAGAAGTAAAATTGACATCAAATTTTGGGCTAAGTGCTCGGTTCTTTCTTTGGATATATAAATAATTTTGTCTTTAAAAGTAAGGGTAAAAAAATATTAGAGATGACTTAACTAATGTTTTTAGTGATTAAGAAATTACCGTTTTTTTAATGTGATTACAAAAATCTTTGGCCCCTGGTATGGTGTGACTGTATTAGCTTTTTTCCTTCAGAACTGGTTTCACAGTTTTTAGCATAGAAAAAAAACTTAATAAGCTTGCATTTTAAGGCTTACTGTTTGGACTTAAAACATAGAATTTATTAAAAGAAGATGTAACAAAAAAAAACGATGGATGTCTCTTTTAAGACAATGTATACTTTGAATAACAAAATATATGATATATTTTTCTTTTACAAATTTTAATAAAGATAATTAAAAGGCATTATATACAAATTAACATTTAAAAAAAAAACAGAATATTTTAAATTTTGTTAGGTAGGTAATTTACTATAATTGTTGTCTTGTACGCCATATTTTAAATAATTATTAACAATTGAAAATTTAAGTTTATAACACTTAAAATTGAATTTAAAATTAAGTAATAATAAATAATAGCAATATAAAGAGTTTTCCAAAAAGAACGCTGGATTTAAAGTTTGCCACTTACCTATTTTGTGCAAAGTAAAACTTTTAATATATTATAGCGGTACTATACTTTTTAGAACAAAGTGTTACGATTGTTAGGCCCCATTATTAAAATGGAGAATGCTATGCAAAAACATTTCGAAAATTAGGTAAAATTTTTAGTTGTGATAATGCTTTAAATGAAAGGACACTGTAAAGGCAAGTAATTAATATATTTAATTCCTTCTACTTTTTCTACACTTCTACTTATTCATCGTCGTACTAGCTAATCCCTTTTTCTACCACCATATATAGTGTACAGGGTTATTGGTTATAAATAGACAACCCATCTATCTCATTAATTTGACGAGTTACAAAAAAAAATGTAAACATAAAAATTGTAGAGTTCTTTATAGATTATTTTGTGGTGTTACACAAAAACAATCGAGCATCACGTTTTTGACATATGACATAAATTTGTCATTTTTTAAATGAATTCCCTCTATATTGTGTTTCACTTTTATAGAACTTTTAATTCTCTATTCAGCAATATATAGTTTTATAATGTTTTTGTGTAAAATAACGGAAATAATAGCGTTTTTTAAATTTTAAAAAAGTTGGCCGTGCACGCAAAACAAACTTAAAATAAAGTCTCTTTATATTAGGAATTTTGACGTTACCAAGCTTTTAATAAATGCTAATTTAATAATGGACTTTACGGAAAGTTAAAAACGAGATATATTTGAAATATTTATTAAAAATGATTATTACAAAAGGCAAGCACAACGGGAATATAAGGGACAAAGAAGAATTCCTTCCATAAATACATTTTCCAGAATATACACCAAGGTGTCGAATGAAACAACGTTTAAACGAAAAAAAGGACTCTACAAAGAGGTGATGATGATAAAAATGAAGAACTAAAAAGTATTTTGCATTTTCAAGGTAAGTATAAAAATAAATAAGTATTGTAAATTATTTGTTTAAACTAAGTGTAAGAAGCACGAGATTGGGTAATTGTGGTCAAAGTTGCTTAATTTACTGCCCAACTTAATTCCGATAATTTTTCCTAAATTTAAATAAAAAATATTTTTCATGCTTATAGTCAATAACCTAAATAACCTTTTAGATGACGGTAAAGTAAATTTGTTTCAAATTACATCAAAATACGCTTTATTGTTAAAGAAAATAAAGTTTTATTGATAAAGCTGTAAAAAATGTCCCTGTAAATTGATATTCACTATTCCAGCCACAATTGACTATGTCCAACTTACAAGTTAATTACAAAAATTTACAAATAACCCATATGTTTTCTTAGTGCAGAAATTCTACAAATTGCTATTAATGATGTTGCTCAAAATCTTAACAAATCATACTACAGAATTAAAATACTTTACATAAATATGGTTACCACCGGTACCTATAAAATATTACCCGTACAAAAATTAACTGAAGAAAACAAAAGTCTTTTTACGTTTTTGTCGAGAGATAATGGAACGTCTCAAAGAAGACGCAAAAATATTTAATAAAATATTTTGGATGGATGAGTCAGCATTTTCAACAGCCAATATTTTTGGGCCACTGAAAATCCTCGAGAAATTAAACATTCTGGCCGTCAGTCCGTAAAGGTTTGATATGGAATTGTAAACAATAGAGTCATAGGACCAATATTTTTTAATCGAAACCCAAATGACGAACTATACTTGGCAACAATACGGGCGGTAATCGAGGATTGGGGACAAAATCATAGGGAAATAATTTGACATTGCGGCAGTAACGGCTTTTCTAAATGAAACTTTTCCTTTGTGGATTGGCAGATATGGCACATTAGGGTGGCCGCCAAACAGCCCAGATTTAACCTTATTAGATACTTTTTTATGGGGCTATTTAAATGACAAATAAAAAATGAAATAAATTTAACTGTTAATGCAATAAGAGAAAAACTTATTGAGGAAATTGAATTTTTAAATAATGATGGCCAAGGCATTATTTTAGCTTCCATAGAACGGCAGAAAATAATATACAGAAAATGTATCGAACAAAATGGTGCACACGTTGAGCAGTTACTTCAGCACTTATTGCTTATAATATTAATGAATATTGGTATTGTAAAATTAATATGACTCTTGTTATTATTTATTTTAAATAATATACGGGATGCCCCATTTATCACTTAGATGTGGTTGTAATTTTGTAACTTTGTTTTAGTTAATAATAATAATAACAATATACTTTGTTTTTACGTGTATTATCTTAATGTATTCTGAAAAATGTATTTAGGAAAGGAATTCTTGTTTGTCCCTCATATAGCCTTCTATATTTCCGTTGTGCTCGCCTTTTGTTATAATCATTTTTAATAAATATTTCAAATATATCTCGTTTTTCACTTTCCGTAAAGCCCATTATTAAATTAGAATTTATTAAAAGCTTGGTAACGTCAAAATTCCTAATATAAACAGACCTCATTTTAAGTTTGTTTTGCGTGCAAAGCCAACTTTTTTAAAATTTAAAAAACGCTATTATTTCCGTTATTTAACACATACTATATATTGCTAAATAGAGAATTAAAAGTTCTATAAAACTCAAAAACGTGATGCTCGATTGTTTTTTGTGTAACACCACAAAATAATCTATAAAGAACTCTACAATTTTTATATTTACATTTTTTTTTGTAACTCGTCAAATTAATGAGATAGATGGTCCATTTATAATCAATAACCCTGTACGTTAGGTTTCTTTAAGAAAACAGGAAAGGAGAAATTTAACTGGACGACAATAAGCGTTTTTATTTAGATATTTTTTGCATATTAATCTGTTTCTAGTCAGAAAGCACTTACCTAGTGGTTGAATTCATCCCGTTAAAAATATGAAAATAGTATCCGAAAATTATGTAAACCCTTTGGAAACATTGTGAAAATTAGTAATTTAAAATGGTCAAACACTAGGTTTTACAGAAATTTGTTTTACCAAAAATTATTAAATTCTGTTTAGCTTTAGTATTTACCAAAATCGACTTTATGTTAAAAATTCAGTAAATTCAGTTTATTTTATCTCCCAAAAAGTAAATCGAAAAACTTAATTTCGCATACTAATATAAGTTCCAATATAGAAATAAAACGTTCAATTTTAGCAAGCATTTTGTTGGCTTATTCAATCTGATTTTTCTTTTGTTTCGTTTCGTAATTGGTTTAGTAGCGACATTTATAAAATACATAAAAGCTAAAAACATCTTTTCTGAATTTGTAGATTTTTTATTTAGGTAGTTAAATATAAATCGATTAGGTGTGTTTTATTACCATTTGTAATTTAACTAAGGTTTTTAATTAAAAATAATAAAATAAGGCAAAATAATTAAAATTAAATCTGAGAATAGGTTTAATTTATGTTATCAGTAGATTTATTTATACATAGAAGCTGCAGCGAAACATTTTTTTAAAGGGAGATATAACCTGAATTTGCCAACTTTTGAGATGTTACTTCGCAAAGCTAATTTTTTATGCAATTAGAACAATAAAAGTTTTCTAAACTATGTTAGCAACTAGAAAGATTATAACAAAAATAGGTACACACAAAAAAAATGCACAAAAAAAGCAACACCTTTAAAGTCAATCGTCAGCGCATTTAACTCTCTCGTTCACAAATTGGAACAATACCTGTATTGGTTATACAGCCTCATAAGAAGAAATTTAATATACCCGAATATTTCGTCCAATATCTTAATGATCTCAAGCTTAGTTCCAACGACGTCACAGCCGGCTTTGACGTTAAATCACTTTATCCGAGCATACCAGTAGACGACACAACAATAGCAGAAATAAAAGACTTTACGCTCTAAACACTGCCTCAAAAATCCTATTTTATGTTTAACTGCCAGATATATAGAGAAATATTTGGCGCAGCAATGGGCTTTTCTCTCTCTTCAACAATTACTAACCTTTTTATAAGCTAGTTTAAAACCCGATCTCTTAATGATGCATGTCTGAACCCCAAGCTGGGGTTGCGATATGTCGACAATCTTTGTGGTATGGTCACATGGAAATCATGAACTTCAAAATATTTAAAAAAACCGGAATTTCCTACACTCCAGAATACAGTTTACTTTAGCGGTAAAAAATCAAACATCCATTTTAAGATATCGTTCCCAATAAAAACACTAGAAGGCAAACGCGCC
>JAHBCN010007246.1:0-44302 GCA_019359885.1 Listronotus oregonensis | reverse complement strand
TTGAAAAATTTCAAAGAGGGTCTGTTTTGGGATCCCAAAAATAAAATGGGAAGAAAAAAAAAATTTCGGGCTCGAAAAGGAACCCAATTTTCAAACCCCGGAAGCTATGGTTTAAATGTGTTTGTCCCAGTTGAGGTTATTCTTAAAAGTAGCGCCGACAAGATTAAACGACTCTTGATTCTGCAGAACTTGGCCGCTCATATGTAACGGATAAGCATTGGCAGACACTTTTCGCGACAGCGAGCATGACTGTGTTTTCGAGGCATTAAACTGAACAAGATTTTTGGCGCCCCAATCCAAGATAAGTTTGATGTCTTGTGAAAGAAATATGTGCATTGACCTGCGCTTGTTTTCCAAATCAGAATTACATGGTGGCTTAAGAAATTGAATACTAGAGTGGAGGGTACTATCGTCAGCAAAACTATGAATGGGATTAATTGTGGATAAAAGAAGATCGTTAGTGTGTAAAAGAAACAGCGTATGTGCCAGCACTGAGCCCTGGGGCTCCCCAGCATTAATTTTGTAGAAGCTGGAAGAATGACCATCTACAGCAGAGGTTCTCAAACTTATTTTGTCTAACGCCCACTTTAAAAATCAGTTATTTTGTAGCGCCCCCCATTTTTTTCACCTTAAAAATCTCAATAACATATTAGTCTCGCCTGGCGTTTAATTAAACCTATATTCTAAACGACACTCTTACCAGACAGAGAAAAAATAATGGAATTTACAATATTAAAGTATCTTATATTCAAAATTAACAATAATCAACACTGATCAATAAAAATTTTTAACTTTACAATATTAAGATGATCGGGTAGCGAGCAGGGTGCGTGCATGATACAATAAGCATGGTGTGAACGTCACGTCTAGAGGTGGGAAGTTCGAATCTTTTTACTAAATCGATTCATTTGATTTATTCACTTGAAAAGATTCGTTCCCAACGATTCACTTTATTATGATGCCGGTTGGACTCGGTCGGTTTTGAATTCCACCAAAATGTGGTAGTTATGTTAAAAAAAATGATTTACATTTATTTCATTTTGGTATTTTTTTTTAATCTTTGTGACAGATCACGAAGAATTTTTCATATACATATATAATATATGCTGGACATATACAAAACATACATGCCCCTAAGTACCAGAGTACAGTAAGTACCGGGTTTTCCGAAGTTTAACCCATCTTTTTCCCCATTTCCCGTTAACGCTCCAAGCACTGAAACATGTAAATATTGCATTTCATAGCACCTTTTATACAACGCGGTAGTGCCACCACGGACGTTATTTTAAATAACTACTACCTAATATGTCTCCCCGGCGGGAATCAACCGGATCGCTGGCACGGCGAGCCGAGACTCTGACCACTACGCTACCGGAGAGACAATTATAATTATTATTTTAAAAATATAAATGGAATAAAACTTTCAAAAACTGTAATTGATAAACTTACCTCCAAATTAAGTCTTTGTTCAAAAGAATAGTTAAAACAAATAAAAAAGTTCTTTTAATTGCCAAATAGGTATTTAGCCAAAACTGACTGGAACCGACAATACGCATAAATTGTTTGCCTAATACCTCTTTTTCTTCTTCAAGTGGCATATCAGGTCCCCCTGACGTCGGGAATTACTTGGGCAAGTCTTTCTCGATTCTGCGCCAATCGGAATACTTCCTCTGCGCTGCGTGTGCCGGTCCTTCACGGATGTCCCTCAGCAGGAAGCCTGCTTATTTCTTCCTACCCCTCTACGTCCTTCCACTTTTCCCATCATAATCAGCTGTAGAATTATGTAGCGTCTCCTCAGAGGATATGTCCAAGATACAAGATTTTCCTGCCTAATACACCTCTGGTAATTGAGCAAAATCAAAATATAACAGACCACTTGCCAGGTCGTAGCACAAAAACGACCGATTTGCCGTCATAAAAAACCTAATTACCGAATCTTCGTGACCTCATGAACGAAACAAATCATCCAAACTAGGTTCTTTTTTCATCCCCAGAGCGATCGAGCAAGTGGTTCAAAAGAATTCATTGAAAACCGGGAATGAATTTATTCGAATCAGTGCACTAATTCGTTCTTTTTGAACGAATCGTTCGCGAACGACATACCTCTAGTCACGTCAGTCGCCGGCCGGTCGCGAGCCGCGGCTTTATATTTGGGCACCTGCACTCCGCAAACACGGACCGAAAATGTTGACGGACTAAAATACAGGATTGCACAGATAAATCGTACAATATTTGTTCGCGCAAAACGTGAATTATAATTAAACCTTTTAATTTTAATTTTATTTGTTCCTGGTAGCAACAATAGTTACCTATTTTAATACGTGTCTTTGGAGGTGGGGACCTCACCTGCGACCTTGAAGACACGAATATTTGTCAGTGTTTGATAACTATTACTAAATATCTTAAGACATAAATAGCGTTGTGAACGCATTAAAAATATTAAATATTTAATATATTTTTAGTCCATAGTTATGCAGTATAATAGGATAAAAATATGAACTAATGTGTGAAATAGAAGGATTTTAATAATATAAAATATAAAGTAGCTGAAGTTACAAATCACCCATCGCCCCCTTAAATCATATCAGCGCCCCCCAATTTTTTCTCGGTCCCTTACCGCTCCCCTCTAGGCCTCCAGCGCCCACAAGGGGCGTTATCGCCCACTTTGAGAAAGACGATCTACAGCAACTGATGTACATCGATTAGAAGGGAAATTGGAGAGCCTAGAGCAAAGCTTAGGTGGAAGACCGTAAAAAGTTTGTTAAGAGACCATCATCCAGACCTGATCAAAAGCTTTGGATATGTCAATAGCAACGATCTGGAATTCACCAAGAAACTCAAGGAACTTATTCCTGTTGTGTAAAACAAAGGAAAGAAGATGAGCTGTGGATCCTCTGTGACGGAATCCATACTATCTATCATGTAAGATCTTGTGTTTTTCTTGTGTTTTTTTAAACCTATTAAACAAGAAAACCCCCTAAAAAGAGTAAGATATGGGACCTACATTAAATAACTACCAGATGCTTTTTGCCTCAAGTGAAACACTTTATAAAAAAAAAAGAAACAATTTTGAATTTGCGAAAAAATGTTTATATTTTCATTGTGCCTTCCAGGAAAAAAATTGAACTTTTAAAAGCAAATTTTCTATTTGATTTTTTGTGAATTTGATTGCATTTTATATCGTTGAATCTCAAATTTAGCAATCATCTTTTTTTTCTAAAAATAAAATCATAGCAAATTAAATTTTTTTTACTCAACAATTCGTGTGCAAATATTTGAAATGCCTTTAATTTCAAGGAAAATGCAGATTTTTTTTGCAAAATTACTACTAACCACGAGCAAGGTTTAGATGGTCTTCCAAACTGCAAACTGAAACAAACAACACCGTCACGATGACGCCCAGAAACAGAAAATATTGTCCTTCTTACTCCTGACAAAATCTACTGCATTCAGATGCATCAATATTTATTACGTGTTGTCTAGCGCAGGAAAGAATGTCCACCCTTTTATGAGCTAATTGTTGAGTTTGACATACATTTTACTAAGGTTGTGTCGACCCTTAGAAGACAATGCCAGTACAGATATACAGACGAGTCTGTGTCTGCGACGCATCGGTAAGGGGAAGCACTATCTTTTAAAACATGGTCTAATCATGGGCGTGCTATTATGTTAAATAATGTGATAAAAATAGTACCTAAATTCTTTAATAGTTCAATTTTATGTTTTAAGTAGGTAACTATTTATATGAAAGTTGCCAAAATTACTTTTTACAATATGCCATTTTTCATTTCAGCATGGAGAAAATAGCTTCATGATTAATTGATTAATAATGATTTTTCAGCTTAGGTCCTATTAATATCAAAGAGACATGAATTATAGTTTTGCAACAAAATAAAAAAAATACCAAAAAAATCATTACTTACTTTATTCATCATCTTCAACCTCTTCACTTTCACTCTTACTATCTGTATCACTGTCATCGGTATCAGTCCCAACCTGTATTATAATGGGTTCAATGTCCTCCATCATATAATCACTTTCCCAAAACCTATTTTCTATGTCGATGACATGTCGGCAAAACTTTTCCCAATCGACTGCTGTCACTGAGCAATTGCTTTATCCAAAAGCTCCCTTAATTTAGAGATGCTAAAGTCCCCTGATGTATTGCGATCTCTAATGAATTGCTTAATTTGAGCTCAAGCCATCTCAATAGGGTTTAATTCACACATAAAAGGGGGTGTTCTTAAAGAAGTGTGACCGTATTGCCTGATAATGTTGTCCACCACATAATTTTTTTCATTACTGGGAGGTTTCTGACCCTGGATAAGTTCAAACAATTCAAACTTCCTAGATGCCGAATCATGATTTATCCCTACAAATATTAGTAGTACCTACTATATCGTCGGTAAATGCAACAACTGGGTAATTTTTGTTTTGGTCATTTTGAGAAAATCAACAAAATATTATTAGTGATACATTGCAACTTGTCTAAGAAAACACATTTTAAAAAAATAACTTAATTTGTGATCTACGGGCTCTAACTTTATATAAAAAATAATTATCTTTTGAAAAATGTAGATAACTCAAAATCACCAAATTTTGAGTTACCCAGTTGTTGCATTCAGCCGAAGATATATACTTGTATAAGGCTAGTAATAAGGACGGTAACCGAAATTATAAACTACCTTTCTTAGAAAGCCAAGCAACCATATCCTTTTTAAAGAAGATTTAGTGGAACTCTATCTTCCTGGACAGAATGATAGGGTGCATTATCTAAGACGACTACGCTGTTTTCGGGAATATTGGGAAGTAATTTTTCAGTGAGCCACTTGGTGAAATTTTCCTATTCATCTGTCCATGGTAGTCACCGGAGCATTGGCCAGCTTTAAAAACTAACTGAGCATTTTTCACGAAACCGTTTTTTGATCCAGCATGGACTATGATAAATCTGCCTAAAAAATATTTTTGTCACAATTTGCAAACTAGTCGAATGGCAATTCCTTCTAAAATCTTTTTATCTCGGTGGGAATAGAACAAACTTTGAATAAATAACGGACTTATAGAATATGTATACCTACTTACCAGTAGAACTAATGTTTTTTATTACACCAAAAACATCTGCACTTTGCCAGCAATTTTTACCGTTAAGTCGTTGTCCACCCAGGTTTCGTCAATGTAAATTATATGTCGACCTTCTTCCCTATATTTTTTTATGGCATGAATATATTTGTATCGCCAGTGCAATATATTAGGCCTTTCCGCTAATATTTTACGCTTATTTTGACATTTTTGCCAATAAAATCCATTTGTTTTTAACATGACCTCAAAGTTTCACGGGAAAATGGAAAGTTGATGTCGTTTTTTGCTTTTAACAATTTTTTTTAAAGGGTGGAACCACTTTTATTCCAAATAAAACTTTTTTATGGTTCTCCAACAATGCCAAATTCGAAATCTTCGATTTTTTTGACCGAAAAGACGGGCCCTTTTTTTTCCAGGAGATGACAGCAAATGATCCGGGTTTTTTTTTTTCCGTTCAAATCTTCTTTGTGAATTTTTTCACAGCACCCACTCCCTATACATTGCAATCCTTTCTAGCATTTGCTTTAGTGGCAATTTTAATGCATTGTTTGTGATTCCTCTTTAAAACCCATAAACATTGGCAATCACTTCACGGGTTTGAATAAGGGGGTTTCCCCGTGTATATTCATTCATTGTCAATATCAGTATTGTCACTTATAAAATTCAAAGTTTTAAAAAAAACACCCCAAAAAACGACACAACGAACACTTATTTATAAAAAACAAAACTTTGCCCCCGGTATCACTACGCAATGACTTTTACATCAAACATCGCGCAGCAATGAGCAAGGGTTTTTTATTCTGTTAGCGTACCGGACGCATCTCAACCTTTAAAAAAGCGCTAGCCAAAGGGATTTTGACAACAGCAGTTGTTGCCTTACCCCCGGGTTTAAATACTTTTAAAAAAATGTTTTGTTTTACATTTAAATTTCAAAATAAATAGTTAAAAAAAAAACGTTTTAATATTACTGAAATTATAATAAAATATATAGTTTCTTATATGCAACAAATATGTAACTATTATATTTATTGTAAATGAGTAAATTTAATTTTGGGTTTACTTGGTAGATTTTTAAAATTTAAAAATTTTATGATTTAAACATTGTTATACCACAAAAATTTTTTGCTCGCATTCTTTTTGTAGCTACAGATAAACTTGTCCTACTTTACGCTGCCGGATCAGTTAAATTTAAAATTGTGTTCAATGAAATACTTGTATTCGTATAAGTATCTTTAAGGGGTCTTTCTTTTTACCACTTGGATAACCCTGTACGTATTCTTTCAGTAATACATTTTTTTTTAATACATATCTCCCTTTCGCTGTCCATTTAATAATGGATATTGCGCTAAGAAAGTAATTTGGCGAGAGTTAGGATGTGTCAAAAAAGGTTAAAGAAAACTAATTGTCTACTGCAGTAATTTATTAAATAGTTTCAGCCGTAGGTCAAGAGCTGGGGACCGATAATTTACAAAGTTTATCATTTAGTGTGACACTGCGACTGCATAGTTTCTAAATTTATTTTCCGAGTCGGCCAACCAACCTTCGTGGTGCTCTTGGCACGAATTTAGGCTCACTATATAAATAACGACCGTGGCATTATTTGTCTTTTACAGAATTCAGCAAAAATCCTTGTTTAGAGTTTTATTTTTAAAACTCGAGCATTTGAAATAGTATATTATTTTATATGGAGGAAAAGTAATAGTTTTCATGGCGCGCTCTTGTTTAACAGCCGAACGGAGTGGGGCTGCTAATAGAGAGCAAGTCATGAAACGTAACCTTCAAATAAAATATGCTGTTTTTTTCAAAAGTCGACAAATTAATGCAAAAACATTTTTTTTTAATTAGTAATAATTATTACAATTTAGTGGGCTCGTAGAGCGGCTTAGACCGGTGTCGGTGAATAGTTGCTTTAGAAATATAACATAAAGCTGTTAGTGAACACTGTCAATAATAATTATTTTTTAAAATTGCGTCTCCAATGGCGGTTTAATTCCGTTAAGCCGCGTTTACACGATGCCTGTTGAGGAAACAATTGTCGGGGCCAGTTGTCATGGGCCAGTTGCGTGAATGTCTGAGGACAGTCCAATTAAATGAGAACTTGTTTACACGGCGAAACTATTGCACGGCAGCTGGTGACGAAAAATGGCGGACTCCTCATCGTCTGTTGTGTCTCATAATGAATTGAGAGTAATGTATCATGATCTTTGTCGGGAATTTATCAGTGAGGCTTGCGAAGTTCTTGAAGAAGAGTTAAATAAGAAGAGGAAGTGGTCAAGGAAATGGCTATTGAAAAGAGGCAGTCTCGGAGCTTCACCGCAATTGATAAAAGAGTTACGAATGAGGATCAATTGGAATATAAAGCTTGTTTAAGGATAAGTCCGAAAAGTTTTGATGAACTATTGCAGCTTGTTGAAAGTAAAGTATCTATCTAAGACACAATATGAGGAAAGCACTGTCTTCTAAGTTAAAATTAGAAGTGACACTATCGTATCTTGCTACAGGAAATAGTTACAGAAGTGTACAGCATTTTTTCCTAGTGTCAAAACCTGCAATATCTGACTGACTGATAGAACTGGCCAAACGATATCTACTGCCTACCAGTACAGCGCCAATGTCCTCTGTCACTTGGAGACATCATTAGGACTGCAAGGGCAGTTGACACGTCAATTGACCAGTGCTGTTTACACGTAGCCAATAATTTTATATCAGTAAGCTGTCCTCTGTCAATTGTCTTCTCATCTGGCATCGTGTAAACGCGACTTAATGAAATTTAATTTTTTATATTGTTATACATTACATTGTTATTGTACATAATATGTTTTTGTCTATAAAGTATTATTAGGTATTAAACCTGTCTACTTACAAAAACTCCAATATCATCGATAAGGGGTATTATTATTAGTGAAGAATATAACAAAAGAAAAAAACGTAGTGATATTCAATCTCACCGTACAAACAATAGTGATCAGGACCTAATAAGAAGAAAAATATATTGTCTTTATGAAAGCGGAGTTGTTCCTACCTTGGATAAACTAATAAAGACGAAGACGAAACCAATATAAATATTAGCCGTGCCACCTCCATAGAGTTGTTTGTAAAATGGGATTTAAATACCGCAAAATAGACAAAAGACAAGTACTAATGGAATCGCATAGATTACGAAGATTTAATTACCTTCAATAAATTAAAAGATATAGGTTAGAAAACAGATCCATAATTTACCTTGATGAAACATGGTTCGATACACACGACACAGTATCCAAAGGATGGGTTAATTAGAGTCAAAACTGTCAGACCAAAACACCTTCAAATAAAGGAAAACGCATTACCATAATACACGCTGGTTCAGAAGACGGATTTGTCCCAAACTGATTGCTGTTGTCTGCAAAGAATATTAAGAATTCTAGCTTGGATTATCATGAGGATACAAGTGCAGAACTTTTTGACAACTGGTTTTAAAATTATCTTTTGAAAAATATTTCAAACAATAGAGTTATTGTCATGGATAACGCAAGCTACCACAGCCGTCTGCTACACAAAGCACCAGCTTCATTAAATTTAAAAACAGAAATCCAGGAATGTTTGTTAGAAAATTATATTTATGTAAAAAGGTATTTGGACTATAATGCCCGAAGGTCGAAATAGCCCGAGGGCCTCTTCCCGGGGGGCTAGATTTCGAACTGATGGCATTTAGGGCCAGTAAAGCCCGTGGTGATACAATGCTTTATGTTTTACCCAAAAAGAGTTTTTCAATGACTAATTACATTATTTATTCGCAATATAAAAAATAAGTTGCACCTGTACCTGTATACGTAAGTAGATAATGACTGGTGTTAATTTTGGACTTGATGTTTCTGTCAGTTAGTCAGTTCATTTTATTTAACGATTTGCTCAAAATGGAAAAAATTCCACAAAATATAAGAGAAAAGGCCATAAAAGGACCGGAAAATCTTTGCCATTTAAAATCAAGGCAACAGTATGATCGGGAGTATGTTATATTTGGTATTTGGAAAGATGCGAACGCAATTCTTCAAATAACCTAAAAACGTTTTAATGGCATATTTCCAGGAATTTAAGTTATTGATTTTATTTTAATACATATGTTTAACAAACTTTTTTAAATTTTTACAAAAAAAAGTTTTCTGCAATTTATTATTAATGGTTATTTTTGTATAACACCTTCCTGTTATTTTTTTAAATTAGTGGGGAAAAAAAAATTGGAATTTTTAAATTTTAGGAAAAAAAATTTAGGTTAAGGCTCCAATGAATCAATTGGCCATCAAAATTTTTTGGGGGAAACTTGTTGAAAATAATTTAAAAATAAAAAGCTGCTTTGGTAACCAGAAACAAAAACCAACCGACTATAAAAAGTTTTGAATTTGTCAAAATAAGCCAGGGCTGGAATAAAGGAGCGAAAGATTTTTCCATAGAAAGGGTCGATGTACAGTACAACCCATTGGGAAAAATACCATAGGAAGCGTCCCAACATTGATCGCAAAATTTTTAAAAAATGGATAATGCAGAAGCTTACACTGGCCATGTTTGCGTCGCAACATCGTCAACTTTACTTGTTGAGGCAGGTGCTTGTTTGAAACGCTAAAACAACATAGGAAATGGAAAAGCCCTTTAGTAATAAAGATATATAAAAAAGAAAGTATTTCATCCAAAAACAAAGTAGCCAAAATGATTGCCAAGTTAATTCCGAGGTTAATTCCGTATCGACTATTGAAAATTCTTTAATGGACTGTTCTTTATACAAAATAGCGTTAGGGGCTACCACCGCTGCTTTCCATCACAAAAACACCGACCATTCTATAGTGGGGTCAGCTACATTTTCCGGGACATTTCAAAATTGTAATTTATTTTGGAAATAAAATTTAATTTTTAGTATTGTTTAAAGAAAATTATTTTGTATAAACTTGAACTTTTATTGTGAGAGAAATAAAATTGGATAAGCAATAAAATTTCCATAAGCGGGATTATAAGGGCATTATCATAATGCCCGCTTATAATGCCCTAGGTGTGATAACAGGTATTATTGCTATCATAACATATTCCGGGGTTTTTAAGGTATTATGATCATAATAGATAGGTAAAACATAAATTATTTATGTTTTACCGACCTTCAGGGATTATAGTCCCAGTAGCGCCCTTTTATACATAAATAGCTATTATTTTAAACGATACAAAAAAGGGGCAACTTTTGGAAGTCCCATCGTATGCAATTAAAAAAACAATATGTATGTGATAATTTGTTAACAGGCTGAGCATACTTCCTCCGTATCACTGGTACGTTTAACCTATAGAGCATTTTTGGGGAAACCCAAATAAAATTAAAATAAGAGCAGAAAAGGGTTTCACCTACTTTAAGTCTCAGTAGTTATAAATTTGATAAAAATGTAATTCATAACACCAGTTAAGAGCTGGGAAAAATTTAGTACAGCACATTATAAAAAATTTGGGGGTTTACATTTCTATCAAAACAACATAAACTTTAATATTTTAAACTCAATGATGATCGATAGTAAACAAAATTAGATTTAATATTTAGATTAAAATGTAATCAAAATTTCAAAATTAATAATCTTTTGGCAAGACTTGGAAATTTAAAATGATCTATTCAAAATGGCGGATTTTGGTATTTATAAACTGATTTGTCTTAAATTAGAAATATAAGAAATTATTTCCGTATGGAATCGGATTCTTTCAAAAATTAATCGATTTCGGATCATTTTAAAATTATTAAACATCCGGATTTTTAAAAAGTCGATTTTTAAAGACTTTAAAAGAATCTTCTGGGTTGATTTTTAAATCTAACCAGGACAAAGCAGAAATTAATGCTTAAGTCAAATTTTGAAAAAACTATTAATTAAAAAAAATCCATATGATGCGGCTTTTCTGGTTACTCTGTATGTCTATAATTCAATAAATTTTGGGGCCTTTATTCCAATTTGAACTTATGTTAGTGTAAACCTCCAAAAAAATGTTTCAGAAATCCGGAATATATTTTATCTTTCAACCAAAAGCTAATAAATTTATCTGATAAATTACAGTAGGCAATAACTAAGTGTTGGACTATTTTTCTAAACCTCGACTATTGTGTTTCTTCGTTCCCTTTCGTTCAGTCTTATTTATTGCGTGGCTTTCAGAGATTCTTATCGGAATTGATCCATTAGTGTTTGTAAAGCTATCTTACTTATTTCTAATAACTAGATTTAAAAAATTGTGACATAAAACATATAACAGAGTTGTTAATAATCAGATTTAGGCGAAGAACGAATTATAACCAAAAGAAATCGGTATTTATCACCGCATTTAGGCAGATATGGTTGATTTTGGTTATGACGTCTATATTTGTATGATTTATGTCAAAGTTGTAGCCAAGTCCCTATTTAAATATATTGGCCTGTCCTGAGTTCTTAAAATAGACCATGTTCTTTTTTGACTTGTAGCCAAGTAAATAAGCCGAAATAGTTATTTACATTACAAGATGCGAAAGTTTACTTTTGGTAAGGGTTTTAATGCGAGAGCGAAGCCGAGGCTATTTACTCCAACACTTGAAAGGCCTTCATCGTGTAATGATATATTTCTGCTACTGTTCTTGTATCGCATAATTAATAATCATTAACATCATGTTTTAATAGAATATCGAGATTTGAAATTTTACCTGTTAAATTAACCATAGCAACACATTTATTGTTGACATTGTCTGTAATCAGCACTTGTCAGAATTTGAATTATTGTTAATTTAGTATAAATCCATTCCCATTTTAAAATGTTAAATGAATATGAAAATGTCATCCAAAAGGCAGCTGACCTTGCGTGTACCTCACTTCTGCCAGACAAATCTAAAGAGAGAGGTGCCATCAAACATATAAATCGTTTTCTGAATGGCTTGCTACAAAAAATGTGGGGCGGATTGACGAGAAGTGATGTTGGCGTATTTTCAAGAAAAATCGAGTCTTTATCACCACCAATCCTCTGGTCTGTATATTCCATGCTCAAGTTAACAATTTCCGTAAACAAAAATCAAGATATTTCGGAGTTCAAGAAACTAGTTGCTTTTATTAAAAGGAAAAACGATGGTTATGAGGCAAAAAAGTCAAAATTTTTAAAAAAGAAGAAATCATAAAGTTTTACTTAACGCGCCTGATCAAAGTTACTTAGCAATGAAAGTAATAGCCATTATGGGAGTGGCTGGGGCATGCCGGACAGACGAAAAATACAGAATGAAGCTAAGTGATGTAGAAATAAGAAATGACGTGGCTATAGTAAAAATAGTGGAGTCTAAAAATAGAGTTAAAAGAAACTTTGTAGTAACCAACGATGAATGCTCAATTCCTTATGTCAGATTTCTACAGGACTATATTAAGCTGAGACCAAGGAATGCTCTAGATGAGCGTTTATTGTATCGTTATAAAAGAGGTAAATGTGTTAATCAAGTAATTGGAAAGCACACTATTTCAAATGTACCTAAAGAAATTGAGAATTTTTTGAAGCTTGAAGACATCAGTAGATACACTGGCCATTCTTTTAGAAGAACGTCAACTACGTTCCTTGCCAATGCTTCGGATGTTGATATTTTGGACTTAAAAAGGCATGGAGGTTGGAAGTCTTCTTCTGTTGCGGAGGGATATATTGCTGAATCCTATAGTAATAAGGTGGAAATTTCAAAGAAGATTTTAGAGGAAATTCCTACCAATATTTCCTCTAATGAAGTAACAGTGAAAAATATGAATATTAACGTAGTTAAAGGTGATAACGATACCCCAACAACAAATTTAAAAACTGTTAATTCAAGTATTATTCCTCCAATTTTTTTTGCTAATTGCTCAAATTGCACAATTACTTTTAATGTTAATACCTAACCTAGTTTTTTTAAAATATTTTGTCATAAATTAGTTACTTTTTATAAATAAATCCTAATATTTCCCACAAGCATATTTTCTTTTTTTACTCTTACTTTTTTGTCCAGGCGCTGAAAATATTACTTTCGTAGCTAGCAACGCTTAGCAACCAGGTAACACAAGGTTCTCTTTCTTTATCAGTTTTCTTATTTATACAGTAGTAGAAAAAATACTGTAAAATGTGGAAAAGTTGATAAACTGCTCCGATTTTAAAAATTTTTGTTTGTACGTATTCTGTCACCCTCATGAACATTCATTGCAATAAAAAATGAAAAAATAGGGTAGTTTTCCCACCTCCAAGTAATTTCCAATAGTAAAACTGACGAAAAATTTTTAAAATTCTAAATTTTACCTCGGAAATCGTCTCTCGGAGGTTTTTGAGGACGCTGATTACGAATCCGCGGTCCAAAATCGTGTAAAGGTGGTTGCAACCCAAAAAAACCACCCCTAGGACTTACAGAAATGGGGCAATTTTAAAAAGTCAAAATTTACCTCGAAAATCCTTAATCAAGTGTGGGTGGTTGCACCCCCATTAGAACTACCCCTAGGAGTTACAGAAATGGGGAAATTTTAAAAATTTAAAATTTACTTCGAAACTGGTCTCTTGGGAGTTTTTGGGGCCCTTTTCGAGGTACAATTTTGAATTATCAAAATTTTCTCATTTTTGTATCTCCTAAAGGGTGGTTTTGATGGGGTGCAACCACCCTCACATAATTTTTGACCGCGGATTCGTAATCAGCGACCACAAAAATCCCGAGAGGCGATTTCCAAGGTGAAATTTTAAATTTTAATTTTTTTTATCAGTTTTACTAGTGGAGATTATTTGGGAGTGGGAAAACTACCCTAATTTTTCATTTTTCATTGCAAGGCAGATGTTAGTGGTGATGAATGTTCCTGAGGGTCTACAGAACACGTAAAAACAAAAAAAAATAAAATCGGAGCTTGTTATCAACTTTTTCACATTTTCTGGCTTATTTATTGGGCTATTGGCAATTTTTTTACTGAGACAATTACACCTCAGAAACTGAGACGTAGTCAGCCAACTTCTAAACTACCCCGTAAATATACGATATTACGACGTTTCAAGTAAAAATATGCAGTTTTTAGAATTTTCCTTTTACTTGTGTCATAACTAGTGTTGTAAATGGAAATATTACCAGTGGAAATATTTCCGCAAATTTCCAAAACGTTTCTCGAGAAATATTGGAAATTTAGGAAATATCGAAAAAAAGGAATGCGTTTTAAACCATCTTTTTTCTTATTTTTAGGTTGATCCAGCAGCGCCTCGCCGCCTGCATCGTACCTCACCTCACCCTCCCAGCGTGAGCCTCGGCGGTGTTCGGGTCACGTCGTCTCCGTAAGTCGGGACAGTGGCGGGGGTTCAGAGGGCAACGCGGCGGCGACGTAGGGCGGCGCCACTGACGCCGACGGCTACGGGATGCACGCCAATGTGCATGCCGACAGGTAATAAATATAATAAAAAAAATAAGAACTAAAAAGCAACGTTATAAAAGACTTATAATAAAAAAAATATAAGTTTCGTTTCTAAAACAGATTAGCAATTGGAAACCAGTTTTTTTTCGCTCAGCATCTTTAAGATATCCTTTTTGAGAATTAAAAATTTCTCTTTTTTCAGAAACTCGTGGCGGCTGCCTCCGGACGAAACCCTTCAGGTTGCCGACCCCAAGGCCAAGAAGGCCGAGGTAGGTGGCGAGGAGGTCAGTACTCCCAAATCCCAGAGGATCCACCACTGCACCATGAGTTCGAGTTCGAGTTTCTAGTTACCAATTAATTATTCTTTTTTTCGGTAGACTACTTTTAAAGAACTTTGAATTTTTAGGGATCTCAAACAGGTGCTACGGTTTTTTAATTAATTAATAGAAAATTAAATATAGTTTCCGATACAAACACAAATGTAAATAAAAATACATGATAAACGCTACCATGTCATAAAAGCCAATCCAAAATATATTAACCGCTATAAATAGACTAATATCTGGGATTAAAAAAATATACCCTCATCTGTTAATAAACTAAAATAGTTTTTTACAGACTGATTTTAATCTTATGAATTTATAAAAACAACCTTTACCACCATAGGTGTGCTACGAAAAAAAAACTTTAAAAAAATATATTTTGGACTGAAATTTTTGGTCATAATAAGATTTTTGTTTATATCTCCTTTATTATTTATTCTATCTAAAATGTTTATATAAATTTTTATATAGACAATTTAAAAAGCTCTATTTTTTATTTTATGATATTGTTAATATCTTTTATAATTTTAAGATAGTTACTATTTTTTAAATTTAAAACGTCATAATTAAAGAACTATAACAAATAGACGAAATTTGATATTATTTATATTATGCTTTTTGATAAGAATTTAATTTAAGTTATAAAATCTTTTTGTCTTAATGCAGTATTTTTCGAGTTATACTCAAAATACCAAATTTTTAGGATGTTTTCAAGGTCTGGAAAAAAAATTGAGAAATTTATTTTTTCTGCAAATTTTAAGTGATTTGGTATTCAAATAAATAAAATAAATGATTTATACTAAAAAAACAAAAACCAAAATGACTATAATAACAAAACATATATTTATTTTTTGATAATTAAATAATAATTATTAATTTTAGCAGACCTATGGTGGCAGAGGTTGTTATCATTATTTCATAAGATTGAAATCAGACTATAAAACACTATTTCATTTAATTAACAGGTAAGGGTATATTTTTTTAATCCCGGATCTTAGACTACAACAAAGAGTCATTCAACCTTGTTGGCATAACTTTTAAAAATGACCTTTAATAGCATAAACACATTACATCCATAGCATCAGAAGCTTTAAAAAGGATTGGAATCCTCTTTTGAGCTAGAAAGTAGATCTCTCCTTTTAATCCGTATACTCTACGTAGTACGTTAGTACTTTGGCCTTAAACCTTCGTAAACCGTCCCACGATAAAAAGTACCATTAACAACTGATGTCTAAGATTTTCGTCTTGTCTTTATCTAACACCTTCAAGGATTTACAATATTGCTATCATAAAAATATTCCTGAGAATGTATAATTATCCAATATAAATTCTTAAGAAAGCTCAACGTATAGTAAAGCCACAAATTACTACTGGCTCTAAGAACTCCATTTACCTTAAAACCATCCTGAAAATCAAAAATGGCCCAATCAAATTTCTTCTTAACGATTAGATTTCCTGAATGCAGCCGTTCCCAGCTGATAAGAAATTTCCACTTTGGAGTAACCGAAGCCGCAATAACCTTTTAGGAAACTATAAATTTCAGAAAAATGAAACTCAGTTTACGAGGTTTAAAGTCTTTCCTAGAAATAAAAATAGTAAAATGTAAGTATAAGTAAAGCAGCTCCATAAAAAATGCACTGCTAAAGAAAATGTACAGGGTCATTTGACGAGGACTGAACAGGGTTTTATTTGTGGGTTTTCTCACATTTAAAAAGGTATGATATATATTTTTTTATCTTCATTTCTTAGCTTCAGCTTTCGTGGACTGTCCGACACCCACGAGGAGTTTATTCACACGAGACTTAAATATTTGAAGATTTGGAGGAACAAGGAAAATATCTACCACTAGCAGGTTCCATTGTCCGGGCACTCTAGGGATAAAGGAACGAACACAGTGGGAAGTTCGAGGTCTTACAAGTTTTAAAAGAGTGCATAAAAGTGGCACTACGTGTTGCTCTGTTGGGAGCTGCAAGTGGAGGAATTATACTTTTTTTTAAGTAAAAGTAGGGATTAGGAATGCCTATCTGAGCACCCCCAGAGCATTGGTGATCTGGCGCTCTGGGTAATGTGGGACTCCGGTCGCAGCCGACCCACTAAACCCTTCCTCTACTTCCAACTTCATAGGCTACCCGTACTGGAACCGCTTTCGCATTACTTCGGTACGAGTGCTGTCTTATTTTTTTCGGGTCTTTCCTCTACTTAATGTTTTAAGATGCTCTTTTTCATCTTATTATGGCTTCCCGTTCTTTTGTTTCTATTATCCCTCTTAACACTTTATAAGCCCCAGGTTTCCTCCGACAATATTAACATCTTCATTATATTTTCAGCATTAAAATTTAAATTTGTTGTTCTTACAAACTCCCATATTTCATTTTCCCATCTCTGACAGACAAAGAGTGTATGCTCCACGTCATCCATTTTTCCACAGTATAGACAGCTGTCGGAATCTGCTCTATTTCTATCAAACAGGTACTTTTTGAAGCAACCATGCCCCGAGAGCACCTGAGAAAGAAAGTAATCTATCTCTCCACTCGGTCTGCTCAGCCATACCTCGATATTTGGAATAAGTCTGTTTGTCCAACGTCCGTGCGCTTCATTTTCCCATTTCCGCTACCATCTTATGAGAAGAAAGGAACCAGCATTTTGCTTAGACTCTCCATTAAAAATTGCTTTACGTTCTAAAACCATTAGTTTTATTGAAGGTATGCCTGACATCACTCCTGCGGCAGCCAGGGAAATAGTTCTGTATCCACTACATGTTCGAAGACAGAGGATTCTCTGAATTCTGTTAAGTCTGGCAATCAATTTTTTGTTTTGTATTGCTTGAGCCCAAACTGGAGCAGCATATAGGATCTGTGAGTGGACCACACTTGCGAAAATTCTTCTTTTGGATGCTCTTGGTCCACCAATATTTGGCATCAAGTTCATCAGGGCAGTCATGGTTCTTTCTGCTTGCATGATTGTTTGATAAATATGCTCTGTAAATGAGAGTTTCATGTTCAGCCATACCCCCAAATATTATAAAAAACAGCTTCCGTTTTTTCAGGAGCAAGCTGTAGGTTTCTGCTTTTTAACGAGTTTGCTACGCAAAGCCGTGTTTGCCTTGTTCATTAATGACTCCTCTGTTTTTGCTATTACAACTATTACCCTATCGTCAGCAAATCCAATTAGTTTATCCTTCGTGGGTTGTTCAATTTCCAGAAGGTCAGTGTCGGTTCAATCATTAGACGAACAGCTTTTTTGAACGAAGTCAAGAATGCTTAGTGATGTAGGAGACGCTATTCACCAGACATAAAAACAATATTCTAAAGATATCTGATCTGCGATACATACATAGTAAACAGATTAAAAGGAGAGATATACTTTTTGGCTCGAAAAAAATTGTAGCTTGTTTTTGACCAAGAGAGGTATTCTCCCCCTCTTGTAGATATGTTCTATATTGTTGTTGAGAATTTATTTACTAAAAAGTGCTTGATAGGTTTACGCCAAAGAAATCTTTTTACAATAAGACCGATTCGGTCCTGGTCCAAGGATATAGAGACTGGGTACTTAGTCTTATTGATCCAGTTTAAACTTGCAAATCGCCTAAATCAAAAAAAAAACGAAAGAAAAACTCCCACAAGTTTTAACCCCTAGTTACGTTTTGGTGGTAAGACTAACACTGTTATCAAGATAAACTTAACTGAAAATTAAATTGTAATTAAAATTGTAAAAATTTTAATATAAAATTTAAAAAATTCTGGAAACTTTTTGTTATAGTTTATAACGTAAAGTTTGTTCATTTATCTCTAGAGTGTCTAGATTGTGGCACCTGCTGCCTGCGGGGGATTTTCTTTTCCCTCCTAAACTCCAAATTATAGTTTCGTGATAATAAAACTGTCCCAAGAAAAAATAAATATTGCATATTTTTGGAGAAAAAACTTTAATTGAATTACTTTTTTATAGTGAAAACTACAAATTGTCGTTGGTTTTTTGTAATTGTTCTTTATTTTTCAGCTAATAAAGTATCATCTGTTTGAGATCTAAAATTACTTTTATATTTTGTTTTATTTCTTATTTTCTATTAAAAATGCATCCGGAATGGACTAGTGGTATGTTCAGGAATGAGTACTGACTTAAAGTTTTAGTATATATTAAACTAGTTTTAGAAATACTTAGTATTTAGTAAGATAAGAGCTACAGTGTGAAAAGTAATACTATGAATGCAAGTCCCTAGAATAGTAATAATAAATAGAAATATTAAATTTGTTTGCACCTTCTTTATGTTTATTTTATTATTTATAGTTTTATTGATTTGATTTATTTAATTTATTTATATAATGGCACCTTTGCACACTGTAATATAGATTTGAAATGGCCAATTTTTAGAAATTTTTTATAGATATTATTTAGTAACACCTCGTATAAAAACACGGATCTTTGTTTTGCACCTTTTTATTTGCAATTGGGTTAACAAACGTTTCTATGGTAACAACAATGCAACGTCACTATGCTAACTATTAAATTGTCCCTATCATCAACTGAACAGTTCGAAAGTCGATTTAACACTGGCCATTTAAAGGTTCTTTTCACCTTTTATAGTAACGTGGAAAAGTCTGGAATTATCCGGAGGAATGACAGGTAGACGATTGTTTTCTTGGTTATTTACCGTGAAACCGATGATGCCCCATTGATATGTCCCGTGAGGTGGACGAAACGCGTCTAGGAAAAGAGTCATAGTGTATAATATAGAAAATGATGTTTTCTTTTAACTGCCCTTTTTTTAGACTTACCCATTATTTATAAACCAAGATAGTAGGAATTTTTTTATTTTAATAACTTTGTATCAATTAAAAAATTGAAAAAGTTAAGATTTAACTTGAAACAAATTTAAAATTATTTACTTTTAGTTGTAAAACCTACATACGAGTACGAGAATTTTTTTTCATTATTTCTTATCGTTATTTTTAGGCCTTTTTTATTTTGAATGATATATTAGCTTTTTCAGGAGCTCCAAAAACGCTGTTCTCTATAGGTCGTTAAAATTCAGCTCTTTGAACCTTTTAACTTCTTTTTTACACGAATTGGCTTTCTGGGATTTAAAAAGGGGTTTACGGAGAAGCCATCGTATATTTAAAATTTATTTTCTAAAATTAGAACACGGTATTAATTAATTTTTATCAAGATAGGTGTTCTCTATAATACGTTAATACATTATTAACTTACCAAATATTTTTAATGTTAAGCTTTATTGAATGTGCGAGGTGACAAGCATGTTTCTGCTGAAAACCCTTTGAAAAAATATATATAACAAGAATTGAGATATGTTCTCTCTCAGAAAGGTGCAGAATGTTGGTTAAATATACAAGGTGTAAACAAAATCGAAAAAAAAATTGTTTTCACATTAATCGCTGATAACTTAATAAGTATTGGTCGTAGAAAAAAATTGTGAAAACAAAAAAGTTTCTTCATCAAATTTTCTATAAGAAAAAAATAGTTAAATTTCGCAAAATACGCTTGTTGCAAAACAGCAGTAAACAAACAATAAATGCAGAAACAATATTAGTTTTTGCGTGATTTTTTGGATTCTTTAGATTTTTTTAAGGAGCTATATATATGTGGTTTTGTTTTCTTGACCGTTTGCAATATTAAACTTTATTACTTGTTTTTTGGGGTTTTTCGGTCATTTTTTAAATAAAAATCAATGTTTAATTGACGTTTCGGTTTATTTAGTTAAACCATCATCAGAATATCTAAAAATATTTTTCTATTATTGTATTTAATTAACATGATGAATTTTGAGAAAAGTATGATTGTATATAATTTGTAAAGTAAACACTTACCAACTATATTGTAAAAATTACAAGCACTAGATAACATTCTACTACATTTTTGTTCGGTGGTTGATATAATACTGAAATTTTTATCTTTTTAAAAACTATGAACCAAACATTTGCATTACCTAGGTTAATTTATACAGAATTGTTTTATTGGGGTGCAAAAATCTGGGTTTTTCCTTTTATTAGTTCTATTGCAACAATAAATTGTTGTAAATGGATCTTAGACCCTCCGTGTCTGTTCTGAAATTTACGGTATTGTGTGTTTTTTTAATGTGAATCATTTCTTTAATGTTCCTTTTTTTATTATTACTTTCAAATTCCAAAATATTAACATTGTCAAAGTCAAAATTATGCAAGTTATCAAGTGCATGATTTGACAGGGCTGTGTGGTTTCTGTTAGGATATCTTATGCTTTTTTGATGTTCTTTAACTCTGTTTTTTAAGTATTGTCTTGTTTGGCCAATATATGTTTTTGTGCAATCACGGCAGTCGATTTTGTATATTAAATTTGTTTGATTAGGGTTTTCGATTGTAGGTTTAAGTTTTGTAAATAGATTTTTAGAATTGTTGTTAGGTTTTTCTGCAATTTGTATTTTGTAAGGTTTAAGAACATGTTTAATTTTTTGTGTTATATCAGGGACGTATGGAAGGGAAATATATTTTTTATTTTCAGATGTATTTTCACTGTCTTTGTTAGAATTGTAAATTTTATTTATTCGTGCTTTAATGATCGGTTCAGTAAATTTAGTTGGATAGTTATTATTTTTTAGGATTTCCCGAACTTTTTCAAATTGTTTGGTCTATGATTTCCACTGGATAACTTTACAGCTCTGTCAACCAATGAATTTACTACACTTCTTTTATACTTAATTGGACATTTTGAATTAAAATTTAAATATCTACCAGACCATACCTGTTTTGTAAACCAATTTGTTTTTATTTTTCCATCATCTTGGTAATGTATAGTAAGATCTAGAAAATTTATTGATTTATTGTTTTCTGTTTCATGTGTGAACTGTATTTTAGGATGAAAAGAGAGAGCTATATATATGGCCAAAAAGAACGTCATACAATGATAAAAAATCACGTAAAATTTCGTTAGATTTAGTTTGACGGTTTTTGCATATTAATTTTGCAATACAATTTCGTTTGAGCAAAGTTAACAATTTTAAATAAAGTCCAGAATATTGAACTTAGACAGTTAATTTTTTTCATATATACTAGGGGCATCGAGCTTTTAAATGTTTTTAAAAAATTAAAATCGGTTCATTTGGGAAAAAAATTGCTTATAAACAAATTGACTCTCTCTTTGAAATTTCTATGAAAATGTTTTAATAAAAATATGGTATGAAATTACTAGTAATGACACTTTTATTAATATTATCGAAATCGTCAATCGGTCGAATAGTTTCAGGCATTTAAGGCAAATCTATAAACCATAATAAATATTAACCTCTTGCACATGGTTTATACTGAATTCAAAAATCGTTTTAACGAATCTTGCCCTCGGAAATTGTTTATAACTTAAAACAATTGTTAAGAACGCCTTAATGATCCGATTTAATTTTTTTAAAAAACTTTTGAAAGCTTAGAATCTCTGGTATACATAAAACAAAATTTAAATGTCTAGGCTCAATACTCTGGAGTCGAACCAATTGCAAAATTCTAAATTTTTTCAAACGAAATTAGATTGTAAAATTACTGTGTAAAAACTATTAAACGGATTTCAACCAACTTGACATGATGATTTACCATAACATAAGATTTCTCTGCCCGATTATGCAGGTCATCAGAAGAAGTTAAGTGTACAAAAATCCATGAAAACTATTTTTTTAGTAGTTTTTTGTTTATTGCTAGTTTGCTACAAGCCTAATATATTTTTAATTTTTTACTAATCCTGTCTTGTAGCAAATTTAATTATGAATCTTTTATTCTTCTCAATTTTTTTTTCTACGACCAACACTAACAAAGTTATGGGCGATTTAAATATTAAAACTTGATTTTTTGTATATTTATTAAATATTTCGCACCATTTTGAGAGTGATCATTCATTCAATATATTAAAAACTAGTTTTTTTAATGTTTGGAACCGTCTCTTTTTCTTCTTCTTTTTCTTTTTCTTCCCTGGGAGCTGTCTTGATTCACTACCGGAGGCAGAGCAGCCTCTTGGGTATCTTAGGTCTAATTTTCTTCCACTAGTTTTGTTCCTTCTACAAGTCTGTATAACCCCGAGACTGGTTGGTTAATATATTCCTGTGGGCTCATTTCCGGTTGCTCAAATAATGCCTGTCTTTTGTGATTCAATCCTTCACATTCGCACAGGATATGGTAGGCCGTTTCTTCCCCTTTTTCGCACATTCTGCAACTTGGGTCCCCATTGTATGAGCCTATTTTGTGTAGGTATCCTCTTAGGTTATCGTGCCCTGTTGATTGATTGATTGATTGATAAACCAAATACACAAGTTGAGGTTTTGTCCGCCTCGACACTGCAGCCTACAGGGCTTGTTGTATCTCTTGTGTATTTGTTTCAGTTAAAAAGGTTTGACACCTTAGACAGGTGTAGTAGCCCTTTTACTGTTCTTTTCTGGTCTCCAGCCTCCTGGTGGTTAGTGTCCACCATGAGGTTTTGATTTGTTCTCCAGTATGTAAGTGCAGGGCACTCATATATGATGTGAGAGGCTGTCTCTTCCTCTTCGTCACATAGTCTTGCAAATGGGTTCTTCTCTATAGATGCCCATAGTGTGCATATGTTTTCTTAGGGTGCAGTGTCCGGTTATTAATCCTGTCACTATTCTAATCTGATTCCTATTTAGTATTAGTACTTCACTTGTCAATGCTTTCGATGGTGAGTCCAACATTGATTTACTGTGATTTTGCCTTGGAATGTGGTTCCAGTATGACTGATGTTGTGTTTGAATCCACCGAGTTATGTAGCCACGAACCGAGGTTCAGGACCCACAAACATTGCTGCGGAGCCTCGCCTGGCCAGAGAGTCTGCATTTTCATTGCCCTGTATTCCCCTGTGTCCTGGCACCCAGGAAAGTGTAACTTTGTTGTGGTTAGCCAGGTTTAGGAGGCATTGCAGACAGTTCCAAACCAACCTTGAGTTGACTTGTTGAGATGCCAAAGCTTTTATGGCCGCTTGACTATCAGAGAAGATAGTAATGTCCCTGCCCTTATATCTCCTCCTCAAGTTCTCTCGCAGACAAAGTTCAATGGCATATATTTCCGCCTGGAAAATAGTGGCATATTTCCCCAGGGAAGCATAAGCATTAAACCTAGGGGTCATACCATGTATTCCTGCGCCGGCTCCATTGTCAGTCTTGGATCCATCGGTATACCAAACCAAATTCCGAGACTGACCAGGAGATCGCTCACTACCGCCCCAGGTAAGCTGGGTTTTGTATGGTCTGTGTGTATTTATCCGTTTTAGCATTGTATCACTGCTCATCTCAAATATTGGGTTTGTGATACTGCTCGTTATTCTGGTGTGTCCTAGGGCAGGCCCAGAGCACCAGTTGCCGTTGCATTTCAGCCTGTATGCCCCAATCCTCGCCTCCGCCTTAATAATTATACCAAGAGGGGGGAGGCTTAGTAGGGTTTCCATGGCTGCAGTTGGAGTGCTTCTAATAGCTCCCGTTATACAGAGACATGCTAGTCGCTGGAGTTTGGATAACTCCAGCCTGCTTTTCTGTTCTATTTTGCCACAGATAGTTGAACCGTAGGTTATCATGGGTCTTACACGCAGTGTACAACCAGTCACTATGCTGGCTAAACCCCAATTCTTCCCCACAGCTCTTTGGTAGCCATTAGAGCCATTTTGCCCTTATTAATCACATTCTGCATATATGTGGATTCCAGGTTAGCTTAGAGTCCAGAGTTAATCCAAGATACTTTACCTCCTGGACATAGCCGAGTGTGGTACCGAAGAAGTGAGGAGATATTAAATCATCCAGCTTCCTTCGTCTAGTGAAGGGTATTAGCGCAGTTTTGCCAGGATTAACAGTAAGGTTTTCCTTGTTGCACCATCCCTCCACAATTCTCAGTGCCCTTTGCATAAGCTCCGAGGTTGTTTTGTTATGCTTCCCCACGACAAGTATAGTGATGTCATCCGCATACCCCTGGGTATAGAAGCCATTATTATTCAGTTCCACCAGGAGTTCGTCAACAACCATATCCCACAGTAGTGGGGATAGAACCCTCCCTGTGGGCATCCTTTGACCACTGACACCTCCATTGTTTCGCTGAATAACGTTGCTTGCGCTCGTCTGCCAAGTAACATGTTGTTTATCCACCTACAAATGGTGTCGTTAACATTATGTCTGGCAAGAGCCGCGGCCATTGAGTTGAAGGAGGTTCGATCAAAAGCTCCCTCAATGTCAAGAAATGCAGCAAGTGCGATTTCCTTGTTGTTCAGTGCGAGTTCTGCCCTGTTAGCAACCCAACTGTTATGCGAAGTCTTTTCCTACTTTGTCTTAGTAGTTCTTTCTTTGTTTTTTTGGATGGGCCCCATATCAAGCTTTTTCCATGTCTAATTCTACTGAGGTTTCCCCAGTATTCCTCGTGTTTGTTTCGGATTCATTCCCTGGTTTGCCCTTGTGCTGTGGTTTTGGTCACTCCAAGGGAGATCTGGTCTAAAGTATGGTGTGGATGATCCCTGTCTCGCTAGCTCATCCGCTTTTTCGTTGCCTTCTATTCCCGAATGTCCCACAAGAGAGTTACTCTGTTACGTTCTCTCAGGACTTCCAGTTCTTTTTGGCATTCCGATGTCAGCTTGGACGTTACCTTGGGATTAACTAGTGCCCTCAGTGACGCTTGGCTGTCTGTTATTATGCAGAACCGCTTGTTTTTATAAGCCTGTGCCAGTGCAGTAAAGCATATATTTTCTTTTGAAATACAAAATTGTGTGTTTTTAGTGGAATAGGGAATTGTGAATCCTCATTTCCACAAATATATGTGGGCTTAACTCTAACGTGAACTCTGTTCACCATTATCTTCAATCCTCCAAACCCCACATACTATTTCTTACCGAAACCCAAATAAGTCCCAAAACAGCAACCAACCACCTCCTTTTCCCAGGTTATGAACTCATTTCATCTTTTCGACCCCATGGCGGCGTTTGTGCTTACGTTCGCAACGACCTGGCTTGTGTTAGGGTTTCTAACCTCGAATCGGGTAGGCCTGATATTCTTTGGCTTAAACTTACTTTCAGATCTTCTACTAAATTCATCTGCTGTATATACCGGTCCCCGTCTGACAATTCCTACAGCGAGTTCTTTGATTTCCTTTCAATGAAGATCGACAATATTATTTCCCAGTTTCCATTGGCCGAAGTAATCATCCTCGGGGATTTTAATGTTCATAATAAGGATTGGCTAGGCTCCACAAAAACTGATACACAAGGCAGAGCAGCAGAAAATTTCGCAATCAGCAACTCGCTCACCAATCTAATTATGGAACCTACCTACTTTCCTAGGGTTCCCACCCATAATTCTAACCCCCTAGATCTCTTTCTTACTTCCACCCCCGAACTCTATCAAGCATCAGTAACTGCTCCCTTGGTCGCTCTGACCATGGTTTGGTCACCGTATCATACACCACTCATTTTGAGGCAACTGAAAGCATGCCGCCACGAACCATCTGGCTCTACAATTCGGCCGACTGGGATGGTCTAAGAGATTTCTTTGCCAGCTACCCTTGGAATCCTATCTGCTTTTCTACTCACGATCCTTCAGAAATATGTAAACAAATTACCGAAACAATTCAACTAGGCATTGAGACCTATATTCCCCACACTAAAAAGAACCCCATAACTTCAAATCACAAACCGTGGTTTTCTAAATCCTGTGACAAAGCCAGACTTTTAAAACTTCAAGCCCACAAAAGTTTCTTCAAAACCCCAGTCCCGAAAATCGACAGGCTAGCATCGAAGCAAGAAATCAGTATAATCAGACCATCTCAGATGCAAAAGACCGTTTTAACAATCGAATAAAAGATAAAGTTCTCTCTTGCTCAAATGGCAGTAAAGCTTTTTGGTCCTTTGCCAAAAATATTAGTCAGAACTTTTGCACAAATTCTTTTCCACCCCTAATCTCTGAAGATGGAATTGTCTCTACCTCCAAAGGAAAAGCTGAACTATTTGCCAAACAATTTGCTGCCAATTCTACGCTTGATCCTCCTATTAATCTTCCTCTTCCAACAGTTGTCCCTGTTTCTCATAAAATGTCCGATATAATTTTTAAAGTCAAACAGATCAAGCGTATTCTTTCTTCTCTTAATACTAAAAAATCGTCTGGGCTGGATGGCATACCAGCAATCGTCTTAAAAAAATGTGCTCCCGAGCTTGCACCCATCTTAACTCTGCCTCTTTCGAATCTCTTACGACACGGGCATTTTCCCGGAGAGTTGGAAAGCTGCACGTGTGCAACCTGTCCCCAAAAAAGGATCCAAAAGTCTCCCTTCTAACTATAGACCTATATCTCTTCTTTCAGTTGTTTGCAAGGTAATGGAAAAATTCATTAATTCCCAAATCTTAAAGTATCTGGAAAAACATAAGATCTTACATGATAGACAATATGGATTCCGTCACAGTAGATCCACAGCTGATCTTCTTTCCTTTGTCTCACACAACTGGAACAAGTCCCTTGAGTTTTTGGTGAATCCCAGATCGTTGCTCTTGACATATCCAAAGCTTTCGATCAGGTCTGGCATGATGGGCTTCTTAACAAACTTCCTTCTTACGGTCTTCCACCTAAGCTTTGCTCTTGGCTTTCCAGTTTCCTTTCTAATCGACGTATATCAGTTAGTGTAGATGGTCATTCCTCCAGCTTCTACCAAATAAATGCTGGGGTGCCCCAGGGCTCAGTGCTGGCACCCACGCTGTTTCTTCTACACATTAACGATCTTCTTCTTCCACAATCAATCCCATTCATAGTTTTGCTGACGATAGTACCCTCCACTCTAGTATTCAATTTCTTAAGCCACCGTGTAATTCTGATTTTGAAAACAAGCGCAGGTCAATGCAGATATCTCTTTCACAAGACCTCAAACTTATCTTGGATTGGGGCGCCAAAAATCGTGTTCAGTTTAATGCCTCAAAACACAGTCATGTTCGCTGTCGCGAAAAAGTCTGCAATGCTCATCCCTTACATATGAGCGGCCAAGTTCTGCAGAACAAAGAGTCGTTTAATCTAGTCGGCGTTACTTTTGAGAATAACCTCAACTGGCACAAACACATTTCATCCATAGCTTCGGCAGCTTCAAGAAAGATTGGATTCCTCTTTCGAGCCAGAAAGTATTTCTCTTCTTCCAATTTGTACATTCTGTATGTATCCCAAATCAGACCCTCTTTGGAATATTGTTCTCATGTCTGGGGAATGGCGTCCCCTACAACACTTAGCCTTCTGGACTCCATTCAAAAAAGAGCTGTTCGTCTTATTAATGATCCAACGCTTACAGAAAGGCTTCCTCTTCTTGCCCATCGTCGAGCTGTAGGGGATCTGTCGCTCTTCTATAGGTATTTTCACGGCTTCTGCTCAGAGGAATTGGCCAGTATTATTCCTTCTCTGGTAGCTCCCAACAGAGCAACACGTAGTGCAACTTTTATGCATCCTTTTACAGTTCAGTTAGAGAGGCCCCGAACGTCCCGCTTTCTTCGTTCCTTTATTCCTAGAGTGTCAAGACTATGGAACCTGCTGCCCGAAGAAGTTTTTCCTTCTCCTCCCAATCTCCAAAAATTTAAGTCCCGTGTGAACAAACTCCCTCTCACCACACTAAAGACACCCACGGTACGTTAGTACTTAGGCATCAGCCTTCGTGGACTGTCCCAAGATAAAAAAAATTAACTGTACACGCCCGCTCCAGTTTCTTGCTCGGTTTTGAAACCATCCGTATACCAGATGATGTCTCCAATCGTGCCGGGGAGATCGGGTTGCTGCCACTTACTTCGATCTGGAATTATTACCTCGAAGTTTTGTTGAATGAGTATTGGAGAATCATCTGGTCTGTTCTCTCGTCCGGATGTTGCCGCTAACCTGACTTTTTATGTTGTTGTGTCCCAAAGTAGCGTAGACACCAGTTGGTTTCTGTTGCAGTCAGAAGTAGCTCATTCTTGCCTCTCCCATTACTATGAGGTTACGTGGTGGAAGGTGGTGGACTCGTCTAGTTTAAGTATTTTTAGTCGCCCTTTTTTATAAAAATATATTTATTACAGTTGGTCCAGGATTTGAAATATCGATCTTTTTTTACATCGAAACCCAAGTTTGAATTTATTACTATTAATAAGTTTTACTATTCTTAGGTTTTTCGGTCAATTTTTTAAATTTGTAATATAAATTTAAACATTGTTTTGATTGACGTATCGGTTTATTTTTTATAAAACCATTATCAGAATCTATAATAAAAAACATAATCTTAATTTTTTTATGTAAATTATTTCATTTTCATTACTTTTTCAAATTGTATGTAAATAAGATAATTTTGAATCCTTTGGTATAGGCATATTTTAGAATTTGAAAAAATTTACACCTATAACTATATAAGTCAAGTTCAGTGAATTCCCTGCGAGCAATTTGATGCGTTTGGCTTTTGACAGACACGTGACAATTACTTTCATGTTGCCGACGATGGCACGTAGCTGTCAATAATTTGAGGCAGCAGATCGATTTTAGAGAAGTAACCGAACGCATCTATCGTAATTTTCTACAGGTTAATGGAAATTCCGAACTTTAAAACTTTAATTGTTTTTCTTGGTATAAAGTGCTAATTTTCAACAGCAAAGTTAACTGCTTTATAAAATGTAAATGTACATTTAAAAATGGCCATTTCAAACTACATCCTAATTAGTTTAAGGAACTTTTCCAACTTTTAATTGACTTTGGAGTTGAATTTTTTGTTTCGTAGATTAGATATTTTACAGTTTTTAAGCAGATTATTGAGTTTTTGCACCACCTACTAACATACTGTAACTTGTAATGTTTTTTATTAGTTTGGTAATATACAAATGAACCGAATGCATCTAGCGTGCAAGATAAAACTCTTTTTAACAGATATTCTTGCATTAATATTTATATTTATTCACCATTTAAGTTTTTTAAAAAATCCATTTTTTTCTAACAGGGTAGCAAATGTTTATCTTAGTACTTAATAGTGGGTGAGTTGGTAGCCACACCATAATTAATCTACGAGTATAAAACTACAATTGTATATAATTTTAAACGATGCATCTTAACATTCCCTAAGACTTTTCTATTAAACGATTTTTTGTAATTCTCAAAACGAATGAGATAATAAACTTTACTCTATAGTTGACTCAACCTGTATATACGTATTTTTGGCACCCTATAAATATGCTTTATCTTCAGATGGCGATAGGTATTATATTCTGCCGCCATCTGCTTGTTTTTTTTTTGGGCAGATTTGTTTTTAGGATTATTCTCAATGCACTTGCTACAGCTTTATTGATAAGTCGTGTTTAAAAACAGCCATTGCCTAATAGTCCAAGCGGTGACTGTCGTAAAGGGAGGTAAACCAGATTAGACAAGTAATAAACCAACGGTTTGACTATCTGTAACTTGTCCAATTTTTTTTATGTTTTTTTCTATTCAAAGGAGTTTTGATCAGTAAAATATGAAAATTTGATTCTGGCACTACTGTTCTTGACACAATTGTTTGTTGTTTAAAATATTAATTGCATTGATACATTTTCTATATGAGGTATAAGGAAAAAATAAACGTCAAAATTTTAAGTAGAATTTGTCTTGACACATTAATACTGGACCAAAATTCTGCCTGACCACAATTAAGAAAGTCCTTTGTTGCTACTTGTTAAGCGCAAGTTTTTTGTTTTGCTCTAGTAATTCTCGAATTATTTAATGATTTTTTGATCATTCCTAATTATGTGACAGAGTAATAAAAAATAGTATCTTATTCCTACTATAAAGAAAAACAAATTGCTCTTACAGTTTTTTGTAAAGCTGTAACTTAGTATTTGTGGAAAATCCTTTTTTTCTTATTTCAATAAATAAACAACATTTTTAATGCATCAGTAGAAAAAGCTAATATTTTCTCTTTGTTGTTAATTTATATAGGTTACAGATATTTATGACTTAAAAATACAAGTTTTATAATATAACATATTTTGTTATGTTAAAAACAAAAAAAAAAAGTTAAGCTTAGCATTATAGGACTTTTTTAATGCTGATGTGGCAGAATTTTGGTCAGGTAATAATGTGCCAGACCAATTCTCTGGAAAAGAGGAATAAAACCAAAAATGTTGACGTTTTTTTTTTTATTGGTACCATATTTTTCTTAATTAAAGTACGCCTGAGCGTGTTTAAATCGAACTTTTAAACACGCCTTTATTTAAAAGGTTACCATTGAACAGTAGCGGCAATTAAATGTTGGGCAAATCTTTTTCCCTTTGGAAAATAGGCTTATGCCACCTTCTGCTGTATAAAAAAATCTAATAAAGAAACAGATGTCCGTTCTCAGTGTCTAAAAATATTTTAAATGCCAAACTTAACTTTGGATCAAAAAGTATTAATTATTCATTATATTGAGTAGAATGGTCCAGAAAGGAATGTGGCGGAAAAGTTTAACATCCCCAAGAGTACTATTCATTTTGTTAAAAAAAAGGCAGAAAACACACTCCTTTAAGAGGAAAGCTGGAAGTAGTCGCCCCAAACTATCGAATTAAGAACAAGACAATTATTTAGTTAATGTTTTGAGAAACCAACCATTTAAATCTATAGTTATAGCAAAAACGGAAAGCAATTTCCCAGTTAGAACGACGGCGAAAGAATAAGGCAAATATCCGAATTGCGCTGCCACCCGGCAGCCTTAAAACCGTTTTTAACAAATGCAAATAAAGAATAACGTATTGGATTTACTCTACAATTTTACTTGGATCCGATTTTTTGCGAAAATATAATATTCACCGATGAAAAAGTGTTTCAGTCGTGCTAATATGGGATACTTAAGATTACAGGCCTTAAGGAACACGATTTGATGAAAAATATACCCAAAAGGACAGAAGTAGTATACGGCTCGGCAAGTCGATGAATGGATGGAAGAGCAGCATATCAGGATTTTATCGTGGCCCACCAAGGAAGTTTAAAGGTGTATGGAAGCCCAATGCTATGGCCCATTCGATCAAAAAATGTCCAGCCCAGTATGAAAATAACTGTCAGAGTTGGCCCCGCTGATTCTGCGCAATAACAAAATTCCACGAAATAATTTAATGTGTTGCCTACTTACACACTGATAAATCAGTGTGAAGTTAGCCAACACATTATAATTTATGAGAGCCGGAGTAAGGGTAACTTACCTTAAGGGGCTTTTTAAACTTTAGGTAAGTAAAAAATTTTTAATTTCTTAAATTAGTGAAAATTTTTAATATAGGAGTAACTTAGGCAATCTTAATAAATTTTTTAATATTTCAATTTTTTGAATATTATTTAAAAAAAAAAATTTCATAGGATTTTTATTTTAAAAAAAACTTAAGGAAACTTAACTTTTTTTTTAAGACCACAAATTTTGATTTTTACGTGGTCCATCTAAGAATGAAATAAGGTTTTCAATTTGGTACTTTTATTTCATTAAAATTTAGTACACTTTAAAGGACAATTTTTTTACGGGAGACCAGGCAAAAATTTAAAAAAAAAATCAAACCCCATACAATCTTTAAGGTTTTACACTATTGTCCTATCTTGTTACAATTTTTTTAAAAATTTTTTATTTTTCACTAAATTGGCACACAATATTTCACAAACACCTTTTAAAAACTTTTTTTTATGTTTATTTTACACCTTTTTACACTTTTATTTTTTAAGCAAATATGGCTGCTGCCTTTGAACTTAAAAGTTCGCAATTTAATGGAAAAAAGATGTAAAATAAATAAAAATACAAGGTTTTAAAAGGTGTTTATAAAATATCGTGTGCCACTTTAGTGTAAAAATCAAGAATTGCGTACAAAAAGAGGGGAGAATATAGTGAAAATGAGGTTAGTTTAATTTTCAACTTTGATGATGAAGATCTCGGAAACGAAACGTTGCCGAAAAGATATTTTTTCAGATTTGTAATCAGCGCCCTAAAAACCCCTGTATACCAAATTTGATCAAAATCGGAGAGGAGGCAACTTTCGAGACAATACCATTTGTTTAAAAATAAATTAGATTTTTGGTTTCTTAATCTTGCATTATCAACTTTTTAAGCTCGACATACTGTACACACATAATATTTAACGGATACTGTTACAATGGATACTCAGGTACCAAAGGTTACTAAACATTTTAAACCATTGTTATTCTGTCTCATGAATGTTTGTTATTAGTGAAAAGTATATGCCTAAAAAGCAGTTATAAAAATTTTCACTTTTTAATGTACAACCACAATCTTAGGATTAGGTAGATTAAACTCATTTACACTATCTTGCCCTTCTTTTATCACAAAATTGGTGATAAGTACATAATACTATCATACAATGTTTGAAATTTATTTTAAAAAATCGTGTTTTTATTTATTTACAAAGATTTTTGGTAAAAATACAAAACTTCCAAAAATATCGACCATTTAAATAGAAGGCAGTAAAATCTAATATTACACAATAATTTTAAATATTCTATAGTAGTATCCTTTAATAACCAAAAATTTTGTGCAAAAAATAAAAAATAACAGTGAATGTTGGAATTTGACATTTGATGATGTCAATTTTATAGATAGTAACAAAGAATTATGGAAATCCGGCCCTGACCTACTCTTCATTGCGCAAATTCCGCGGGGCCAACCCTATTCCGCTGCCCTGCACGCCTGGACAATTTTGTTCTACAGTATTGGGCTTCCATACACCTTTAAACTTCCTTGTGGCCCACACGTAGTCCGGATTTAAATGTTATGGAAAATGTATAAGTTAAAAAAATAAATAGGGAAAATTAATTTAGGCCGCAAAATGTAAACAAACTTAAGGATAAAATTTTAGAGGCATGGAATGAGTTATGGGGAAATCCGGACTATGCTTGGGCTTTGGTCCATTAGATGCCTGAAGGGCGAAACTCTGCCTGCCGAGGCCGAAATAAAATATTAAATTTGTTTGAAAGGATATTTAGTTTGTTTAATATTATTAAATTGTTAAATAATTTGTTAATTTGTTAGTTTTTATAAAATACAAATATTTTCTTTTATCTTTTGCTTTATTAATAGTAATTAAAACTAAAACAAGGTAAAAGAAAGCGGTTTACAAAAATTGGCAAAAAATTTGAATAAACGATTTAATGGCCGTCACTGTATATAATCAAAAACACGAGAAATGTGAAGTCTCAAATGACATTGCCAACCTTTTCTGTCGAATTTTGGTACATGTCAAGTATTTTAAAGAAAAAAATTTATCGGAAATGAATACTTTATAACGTCAAATAAAATATTACTATAACAAATGTTTCAAAAGCTTTAAAAAATGGAGTAAAGTAATCGTGGATAACTGGTCTTTAAAATACTTGCACTATTTCGAGAACTTCGGCTACGCCGTCGTGCTCGAGGAAATAATGCGTGTTTTATTCACGCATTATTGCATACGTGCATTCTCATACCTTATATAGAAGATTTATCATTGCAATAATAAATATTTTAAGGGGAGTCTGGCAAACAGTTGTGTCTAGAATAAGGACCAGACACGAATCAAAACTCCTTAGAATAGTAAACATTGTACTTATGTCTTATACATCAATTTTACAAAAAAAAAAAAAAATTGGACAAGTAAAATATCGTCCGACCATTGGTTTCTTACTTGTCTAATATCCAAAAAGTAATAAAGTCTATTTTTGTACTTATTCTGGTTCACTCCCTGTCCCAGATAAAGCCATTATTTGGGCCCCTGTTACAACGGTTGCCGCTTTGGCTATAACCGATTATCAAATGTCTAATAATTTTAAATTTTCAAATAACAAAACCTTTTAAACACCTCAATTTAAATTCAACGACAATCGCGCTTAATCTGGTTGTTTTCATCATTAAATCAAGCAAATCGATATTAAATTAAAATTAGTTGCATTTCGAAAAATCGTGATCAAAATAATTTATTATTGTCTGATTTTAATTTTAAATTAAAAACGGTAATTTTAGTTGAAATAAATTGTTCTGACCTTTGACATTATTAAAGGGCGAATAAAATGCAAACCCGATAACGTTATAATTTTTCTTGATATACTGCGCGTTATGGTGTTAAAAAGACATTATAATAAAATCAGATATACAGGGTCCTGCAGCTCACTTCCCGTCTTAAGTAGCTCATTTAATATTCAATGTAAAATTTTCATATTTTGCAGACGTTACCCACGGTGCATTTCAGGAAAATAATTTGGATTATACAGGCTGTCACAAAAAGTGTGACGTCACGATGGTGCTTTCTTTTAAATAGAATGCTCAGTATTTTTTTGTATGTTCAGAAAAAATTTCCCGATAAGTATGCATTTTATTAAAAAAACTGTAAATTCTAAAATTGTAGCTAAAAAAACGAATAAAATGGTTTATTTGTAATTGCTGTGGGACCAAGACAAACCAAGTTGTGGTTTGTTAAAAGTACGCTGTTATTCACTAAACACAACATTTCAACATCTACGTATTTTTCAAGGAAAATAAATATTAACTTTTTTAAACCGTTTCTTTTTAAAAAAGATATATATTTTAAAAATTGAGTAAGTTATGATTAAAATAAGGTTAGACCAATATTTTTTGAGTCCCAAAAATATAAAACAACCCCCTAACTACCACCCTAATTAAAATGAGTCGTAGCCCTTTTTCAATTTTTTTTGTCTATGTATCATAAATACATTCTAAAATTTTAACCGATTAAAATTAGTTAATTAATTAAAAAAAAATGGAGCTGCAAGTGAAAGTCAAATTTCAGAACTTTCATAAAAAATGACCTTTTTTTCAAAATAACTCAAAAACTAAGGGAGTTAGGTAAAAACTACTAGAGTATTAAACTGTAGCTTTTTAAATTACAAACATTTTGCTTTTTTAAAATATACTGTATAATGAAAATTAAATGAGATATAAACTTTTAAAACGCGTGTGTATAGACAAGCTCTACCTTGTTTTAGCCCTTTAAACTCCCCCCTTTAAAAAAGTAAGGGTTTTAAACAGTTTTAATATAAAGGACCTTATAGCTTTTAAAAAAAATGGTTTTTAAAGAGCACAACAACTAAAGGAGTTATGCTTAAAAAAAATTTTGGGGCATTTTAAAAGCGATTCGATGCACTTTTTTAAAAATCTGCGGTTTTGTACTATTTTTGGAATTGCAATATTATATGGGGTGAATTTTTAAGGATTAAATAATTACAAAATTAAATTAGTAATAATTTTAAGCTGTCAGATTTTTTTAATTACAACTCTGTGACAATATGTTAATTTTTCTAGGGCTCATAAACAATTTTTTTTAATAAATCATAATAAGGGTTGATTTCTATGAATTAAAATATATTAAATAATATTTTAAAGAATTAAATACTAATTTTTTAATTCATATGAGCCTAATTTTATGTGACTTAAGCTTTAATATAAAAGTTTTAACAGTTTTTGCAATAAAAGGTAGTTTTTCCCCCTAAAAATAAAAAGCGACCATCAGCATAATGGGGATTTTGAAGAGGAGGGTGTTCAGCTTAACCCCAAAATTTTTTATGAAACACCGTGAAAATGTTTTAATTTTATAGGGTAAAAATATATTTTTTAATCATATTAGAGTTGATTTCAAAGGGCTGAAATATTTTAAATAATGTTTCAAAGAAACAAAATACTACTTTTTTAACTTACTTAAGTCAAATGTTACTTAACTTAAGCTTTAATGTATAGTTTTATAGGTTTTATTAATAAAAAATGAACAGCGCCCATCGGCATAACATGGATTTTGAAGAGGAGAGTAAGTTAAGCTTAATTCCAAATTTTCATGCAAATAAAGGCATTTTTAAAAAATTGCGAGATTTTGCACTTTTTCTAGCTTCATTTTCTGGACTATATCTACAAAGGTAAATCTTACGACAAGCTTTTATATCATATAAATTATGTAATGTAATAATTGATGGGTTTAATTTAATTTAAAGTTTATTATCTTCTTTAAGTACATATAAATAAAAGCTTGTTTTTTAAAATGTTTTTTTAATATTAACTTATTTAGAAGAAGTTTTATCCGCCCACAAGTTCTTTTTCTGACTACGTTCGTAATGGTGTACATGCTTTTTTTGCCTCTATACAAAAATAGCTTTTATCTGGCAGCCTTTAGGTAAAGCGTCTAAATAGGAAATAGTGGAAAAACGTTTCGGTGAAACGTGAATTTTATCTCAAACAACTCAATGACGACACACGAGCTAACTACGTTGATTTTGCCGTTTAGAGCGTGCCGTGAATATTAAACTCGGACCACAACGGGGATGAGATGGGGATGGCATCTAAACGGGATAAAAACCAAATTTAAAGACATGTTAACACGATGGTAGTTGTTCGGGTTAGATTATTATAGACAGTCAGCCCAACAAAGAAAAAAGGGCCAATCGTACCCAGTTTGCCTTTTTTTAATAATGATTATGGACTATGCGCTGATCATTTACATAGAAATAAGTTTTACAAAATCACTGCGGTTTAATAACTAGTGTGTTAATAGCAATCAGTGCCGGATTAAGCAAGCGCTGTGCCCGTAGCAAATTCTTTCAAAGAGTCCTTGGGCTGCTATGGGTCCTTAAGTATACGTTTATTTGCCATCTATATGGTACAGTGACGGCCATTAAGACTTGGGCAAAAAATTTCGCTAATTTTGACTTTTCTACCAATTTTTGTAAATCGCTCTTTTTTACATTGTTTCACTTTTAATTAGCAAAAAAAGTTAAAAAAAGTATTTATATTTTATAAAAAGTAACAAATTAATAAATTAATTAACCATTTAATAAATTCAAACAAACTTAAATATCCTACCAAACAAATTTAAAATTTTATTGCGGTCCCCACGGACGTATATAAGGGGGGTTTAGGGGGTCCGGACCCCCCCATTCATATCCATCTTACTTGTCCAACAAAAAAAAAATTACATGCACCGCGCCGATTGTAGAAAATGATAGTTGCTTAGCAGTGGCGTAACCACAAAATTTGGCCCCCTGCAACTTTGGAGCAAGAGCCCCCTAAAAATGCAAAATATGCAAAATACCATTAAAACAAATTAAATAATAGAAAAAAAACTCTAAATTTTGTATATAAAAAACATGTTTAAAAATACAAACTCTAACACGAAAGAGACAAATAGAAAATAGAAACTTATTCAATTTACAAAACACAAACACTAACTTTAACAACAGATATAGTAAACTAGCAGAGATCTAACAAATTAAAATAAATTAAAACTATTAAAAGTTTTTATTCCTAGCTTTCATATCATCAAATTGATTAATCGCTTTAAATTTAAAGGTGTGTTTTGTTTTTAAAACTCTCTTTATTGTTAATATAATTTTACGCCTGGGATTTTTGCAGGCGGCAAGTACGACGGCCGGGGCTCTACCGGGCCCCTCGCGTTCATGGCCCCCCCCGCAACTTCGGGGGCCAGCGGGGGTGTAGCTACGCCACTAGCTAGTCTAGTCTATTTTGTATTTTGTCTCTTCGCGTTGCGCAATTGTTATAATACAGAAAGAAGTGCCGCTTTTAAAAAGTATAAAACGAACAAATCAGGTATCTCTTTTGAGTTTTTTTTCTAAGAAAGAGAGACCAAAGCCCAATGAACTTTTATCAAAAGACAATGTGGACCTTCGTAACTTTTATTGCCTCTGCCCTTGGACGTCTTGATTTGTAATGGTCCAGCGTAGTCAACTCCAGAGTGGGAAAATGGTTGTGATGGTGTAACTCGTGTCGTTGGAAGTTGTCCCATTAATTGCTCGCCTGTCTGGGCCTTGAATCGAATACACTTTATGCATTTTCCAATGTTAGTTTTGACTGTTCTTTTCCCATTGACGATCCATTTGCCGAATGTATGCTAATGTTAGCTGGTTTCCGCCGTGTAGGGTTTTCCAATGAGCATCATTAATGACCAATTTGCTAAGGTGACTATGAGAATGCAAAATCGCAGGGTGTTTGGAGTTAAATGACAGATGAGATTTCTGCGATGATATTTCTGCAGCCCTCCGCCAACACGAAGAATCCCATTAGCATCTAGGAATGGATTAAGATTGAGTATCTTACTAGCCTTGGCAACTTGCTCTTTCTCTAGTAGAGCATCAATTTCCTCTTTGGGGACCCCTCCCTTGTCAAAGCTATAGCTACGTCCGTGGTGGTCCCGTTTTTTTCTGGCATAGAGTTTTGCCTTCCAGGCATCGAATAGACCAAAGCCCGGGCGTAGTCCGGATTTCCTCGTAACTTATTCCACGCCTCTAAAATTTTATCCTCAAGTTCGTTTATATTTTTCGGCCTAAACTCATTTTCCCTATTTATTTTTTTAACTATTAGGCCCCAAACATTTTCCATAACATTTAAATCCGGACTACTAGGTGCGGGCCAGGGTAAAGCCCTGATACGCTGCTCTTCCATCCAATCATCGACTTGCCGGGCCGTATGAACGGGACACTTATCTTGCTGAAAGATAAAATTTCTGCCCGAAAATCAATCCAGTACGGAAGGAAGCATGATATACTGTAGTAGATCTATATATACCTTCGCATTGAACCTTCTTTCGATAAAATAACATACACCAAGTCCTTGTGCACTCAGCCACCTCCAAATATTTACCGAAAATCGCCCACTACTTTTGTCCTTTTGGGTATATTTTTCATCAAATCGTGTTTCTTGAGGCCTGTATACCTTAAGTATTCCATTGTAGCACGACTGAAACACTTTTTCATCGGTGAATATTATATTTTTCCAAAAAATCGGAGGTTCCAAGTAAAATTATAGACCAAATCTAATGCGTTGTTCTTTATTTGCATTTGTTTTAAACGGTTTTAAGGCTGCCGGGTGGCAGCGCAATTCGGATATTTGCCTTATTCTTCGCCATGGCGTTCTAACCGATCTGGGAAATTGCTTTCCGTTTTTGCTGTAACTACAAACTTAAATAGTTGGTTTCTCAAAGCATTAACTAAATAATTGTCTTGTTCTTGATTGGATAGTTTGGGGCGACCACTTCCAGCTCTTCTCTCAAAAAAGGTTTCTGCCATTTTTTTTTTTAAAAAATCAATAGTACTCTTTGGGAATATGTTCTATAGTTTTGTGGCGGATCCATGTTTTAGTTTTGTTTTATTTGGGTTACTCGCCTTTTTACTTTTTGGAAAATGGGACCCTCTTGGTCCGGGTCCCGGGGTATGCGGGCTGACCCTGTCCAGCCCTATGGACCCCTATGAACTTGCAGATCGCCTGCAACAAAAAAGAAGAAAACCCCCCAAAAAACCCAAAAAATCACAAATATTAATCTACGTTTCGGTGGCAAGTCGGCCACCGTTATAAATTGAAACAAACAAAAAATTTAAAAATTTTAAAAATTTTAGGTCTGAAAACTTAGGTTCTGATAGCTTTTGAACATTAAAAGTTAAAAACTATCAATTTCCTAAGTTATGGTAATTAATAGCCAGTAGATTAATAGCCCTGCTGGGACGTAGCTATAGCTTTGACAAGGGAGGGGTCCCCAAAGAGGAAATTGAGCCTAATAGAGAAAAAGCAAGTTGCCAAGGCTAGTAAGATACTCAATCTTAATCCATTCCTAGATGCTGATGGGATCCTTCGTGTCGGGGAAGGCTGCAGAAATCACTTCATTTAACCCAAACACCCTGGATTTTATTCATAGTCATTAGCAAATTGGTAATTACGATGCTCATTGAAAAATTAAAGGCGGAAACCACCAATATTGCATGCATTCGGCAAATGTACTGGATCGTCAATGGGGGCAGTGCCCAGTGGCGTAGATATATTCGCTGGCCCCCGCAGTGGCGGGGGCCCTTGAACGCGAGGGCCTGGTAAAGCCCCGGCCGTCGTACTTTCCGCCTGCAAAATCCCAGGCGTAAAATTTATGGGCCCCTTTGTTAGAAATGTTTGTCTCATAGCTTAAAAAAATTTAAATTTGTTTAGTAATTTTTAAATTTTAACTCTATAAAGAAAATTATAATTTTACTTAAATATAATAAAACTGAAAATAATAACAGTAAAAAAAGTTTTTTAAAAAAAATACACCCTTTAAAATTTAAAAGGGAAAAATCAATTTGATGATATGAAAGCTAGGAATAAAAAATTTTAATAGTTTTAATTAATTTTTTATTTGTTAGATCTCTAGTTTACTATATCTGTTGTTAAAGTTAGTGTTTGTGTTTTGTAAATTGAATATGTTTCTATTTTCTATTTGTCTCTTTCGTATTAGAGTTGTATTTTAAAACATGTTTTTTTATATACAAAAAGAGTATTTTGCATATTTAGCATTTTTATGGGGCCCTCTCGGGGCAGATTTTGTAGTTACGCCACTGCTAAGCAAATATCGTTTTCACAATCGGCGCGTTGCATGTAATATTTTTCTGTTGGACAAGTAGGATGGATATGAATGGGGGCCGGACCCCTAAAACCCCCCTTATATAACGTCCGTGCCTGCTAGGCTCTGACAAGTATAAAAGGCCAGAGATGAGCCTGGTAATTTAGAATAATTTTGATAAGAAACTAACAAGTAAAAACACATGATCCTACACAAATTATTTTTTTCAATACGTATTTTAAAGTTCATATTTAATACAAAGTATATTATATTGTCTGCTGTGGATTGTCTTAGTAGCAAAAGTCGTAACGTTTCACGTTTTTGTGTCATCAAGTAAATTTAATATACCACATCTTAATAAGATTTATTTAAAAAATAACGCTCAGGCAGAGATGGGTGGGTTACCACTAGTTTAGATTGGAATTTTAAAGGACTTTGCTTGCGCTTTTCTAGCTTTTAAAATATCACACAATTTTTGCTACAAAAGCCAAGCTGATGAATATAACGAGCTATAATTTCCTTTTTTTTCTAAATGCGTCACTGACGTCAATCAGCTTCCATCTGCTTTATATTTTTCTCCTATTAACGCCGTTAAGCTTTGAGACCGGTCTGAAATGTAAAACAGAATTTTCTAGTCCAGTTAGTAACAAATCCTATTAAATGGTAACTTACTTTATGGACTGGTATCAAACTAATCCAATTAAGGGTAGTGATGAGCGAGACCGGTCTTGGTCTTGGTTTTGCAGCAAGACCAAGCCCGGGAAAACAAAGACCAAGACCGCCTTCTCGCTTGCAAGACCAAGACCAAAACCGGGGTATCAAGACCAAGACCAAGACCGAGGAGTGCAAGACTACGCAAGACCAAGACCGACCTGCAAGACTCTTGCACTTTTGCGACTTTTTAAATATTAAATTATTTAATTTTTATATTTAATATAAATATTTCATACAGGCGTGACAAAAAATGTTCAAGAACTGCCAAAAAAGCAATTATTTATTAGGTAGCAGGTTTCTTAATTAAATAATATTTAAATTAATCACTTTGTACTTTTATAAGTTTTCTAACAACGATAACGAGTAAATTCAATAACATGTTTCAAAAATAATAAGATTGTGACCCAATGGTCCGACAAAGCTCGATATCTCCGAAACTGTTTAGGACAGAGAAAAAGTAGGGAAACAAAAGTTATAGAAGCTAAAAATGACTTTTATATTCCTAATGTATTTTTTAAGCTATCTAGTGATGCCACTTACAGGGTGGATCAAAAATTTCTACAATACAGAAAAACATTTTTTCCACACTGTATAAAGAAGTGGCTGGATTGCTTCTTAAAACTAAGATATTAATGTTAAAGAGATGGATTAATAAAAAATATTATTCTTATGTCATAATTTTATATAAATGAATTTTAAATATTACTTCCGGTTTAGACGAAAAATAATATTTCAGAACCATCTACCTTGATATTGTTCCTATATGAGAGTTCAACAATTTTCAGCATAATATTCAGGGTGGTGATTTTTAAATGGATTTTTGGCCATATTTTTTTTATTTAAGGTTAAAAGCTAAAAATAAGGAAGGTTTCTTAAGCGGTAGTGGATTTTCCGAAAAATTTTTAAATAGAAAATGGTTTCATATTTAACGCAGTTTCGGAAATATTGAGCTTTGTCACACTATTAAGCCACCTTGCATATGCAGAATGTTTATAAATTATTTGTGCCAATTTTGTACGGCAAATGTTTGACTACTTTAAAGATTAAAAGTTTATATAAACTAAAAGATTCCTAAATGACTTTTTTTAAATCAGAAATCAATGTTTACATATTAGAATCATTTTCACGGAAATTTCACATCTGGTTGAAATTAAATGTTTTTTTCTGCTCACACAGTACACAGATTTTTTTTATTTTATATGCTTTTTAAAGAAAATTTAAATAATTTTAATGACGAAAAAGTTTCTATTGCCACAATTCAACAAAAATGAAGCCTATAAATAAATAAACCCCTACATTTAAAATATGCCTTTTAATCAAATAATTAAAATGTACGTGTAAGCTTAAAATCGACATATTTTAAAATGTTAATTCAAAAAATATAGTCGTCATCTTTATTTATTTTTAAGTATTAAAAAAATATATTTTATTTAAGATTACTTATTTTAAATTATCACTACCAAAAAAAAAAAAAAGCAAGACCAGCAAGACTTTGCAGCAAGACCAAGACCAAGCCAGATGGTGGTGGCCCAAAACCAAGAACAAGACCTTCCTTTGGCTTGCAAGACCAAGACCAAACCAAGACAGCCCGGTCTTGGTCTTGGTCTTTCTTCTCATCACTAGGTGGGTTTAAGTATGCGTAAAAATTCAATTCTATTAACAAAAAACGAAAAAAAATCCATTTCGGTTTTTGATGAAAACTTAAAACCATAAGAGATACCGAGACTGCAAAAAAGATCCTTGAAAAGGAGTAAATTTCCGATCAAAAAGTTCCAACTCCCTGAGTTGAACAATTATTTAAGCATTTTTTTTAATGTACCGGGTGTTCCACTAAGAGAGGTAGTCGGCTATATCTTTTTTGAAAATTTTAAATACAATGATATATACCCTTTTACATATTTAGATTAAGAAAAAAAATCCCAACAAATGCGAAAACCGCAATTTAATATCTCTTTTCAAACCGAATATATTAGCAAAAATATAAATACGACATAGAGACGTAACGCATTTAACGACACAATGTTTTTCCTGGCCGATTTCTTTGGTAAAATTTTAAATTTTTAAATTTTTCAAATCTAATAAACCATGGTTTTACTAATTTTAACCCATTTAACGATATTGACAACATTAGATAATTGCCAACCTAAAACTGTTAAAAACCCTTGAGCGTGGTCCTTATCAAGTTAGCTTTGAAAACAAAAGATGCTGAAATGTCAAAAACCAACAATTTTTTTTTTTTAAAAAAATTTTTTTTAGTGTTGTGCTATTGTGTTTTTAAAAATCCTTTTTTTGCTTGAGGATTAAATCTCATAGCAAAAAGTTGATTGTGTAAGGGGCGAAGAACACTTCCCGTGGTACGAAACGATTTGCTAAACAAGTGAAATTCTGCTGCCGCTGCCATACCGGCCTCTAAGGATATCTCAATACATACAGCCTTGCAGCTATTGTCGCATTTTGCAGACACTCAAAATAAATAGCAAAAATCAACTGCTTCTTCAACAATAAAAGCATCTTTTAAAAAACAATAGCACAACACTAAAAATTTATTTTGAAATA